>PVKP010032435.1:0-25946 GCA_004027715.1 Plecturocebus donacophilus | reverse complement strand
GAGGTTTTTAATACCCATTTTTAGACTGCATTCTAGCCTGGGCAATAAAACAAGAATCCCATTCTCTCTCCCTCTTTCTCTTCCTCTTTCTTTCTCTCTTTCATTCTTTTTTTTTTCTTTCTTTCTTTTGCTGTTTCTTTCTCTCTCCTTTTCTAAAATCTCTTCCTCTTTCTTTCTCTCTTTCATTCTTTTTTTTCTTCCTTTTGCTATTTCTTTCTTTCTCCTTTTCTCTCTTTTTCTAAAATCTCTTCCTCTTTCTTTCTCTCTTTTATTCTTTTTATTCTAAAAAAAAAAAAAAAAGAAAAGTAAAAAGTGTAATGCCTTTTATTTAGTTCATGTGACTTTAGTAATCTCTAGGAAATGAAAACAGCTTTCAAGATTATTGGTAAAATAAAAACATTTGGTCTAAATTATGCAGGTCAGATATTAAATTTACTAAATGGTTTAAGATCATAAACTGCCTCTTTGACTTTTAAAAATTGTTCAATTTATGTACTTTGGAGCATTAGATTCTAGATAAGGCCTGGTGACATGTGGAGTTAGCCATGCCCCTAGCTGTGTTGGAAAAAGCCCTTATCGGCACTTACTTCTGCCTGGTGTGTCCTAGGCTAGGTTCCATACCTAGTACACAAAAGATTCTGAACTTACCAAGGTTTTCACCAAAAATAAAAGCCGCTAAGAGTTAACATTGTAACATGTAATTGTGACTACTGAAGAAACAGTTCTACATACAAGGCATGTAAGCCAAGTAGAATGTACTTTTGGTAAAAGATTATAGGAAGGCATGAAAATGTGGATTTCTTGCCTAAGTTTAGAGGGTAAAAGGATGGTTTTAAGTGAGATGGGAAAAATCTGAAGGTCTGAACAGTTGTGGAAGGTTATAAAAAATTAATGGTAAGAGATTCTGTGGGCAAACATACTGGCTAAAGTTAAAGGCAGATTCAGTTTTTCTGTAAATTAAACATTGTAATAAAAGTACAACAGGTTTTTTCTTCAAGCAAAACCCTGCTTATGATCTGCTCTTTAACAAAAATTGTAAAGGGTTATAAAAGGTTTATGAGAATCTTATCTTATGGTCAAACTGATTTAAGATTAGTACATTTGTCTATAAAGTTTTATTAGGAATTGGGTTTGACATGAATAATGCAGTAATGCAACAGTGACATTTGAGTTATTTGGCATAAAAGTCACACAGGAAGCATTATCAAATGTGAAATAGTGTTTGGTTTTCTTTGGGCTGCATTTGTATAAATGTATTATTGGTCCATGTTCCAAAGTTATGGAAAACTCCTATAAATCTGGTATGTTTTTAATAATTGTTATGTTAAAATCATTGTATGCCACAGAGGTAACCAAATTTCTTTGTCAATCAAGTTTTTGAGTGTGGCTGTCCTAAGATGTCTTGTCATTCACAGATAATTGTTGTCTTGTTTTAATCCTCTTTAGAAGGTGGCTTCTAATCAGCTATAGGACTTTTTTGTTTTGAGATGGAGTCTTGCTCTGTTTCCCATGCAGTGGCATGATCTTGGCTCACTGCAACCTCTGCCTCCCAGGGTCAAGTGATTCTCCTGCCTCAGCCTTTTTAGTAGTCCTAGCAGCTGAGATTGTGGCATGTGCCACCATGCCTGGCTAATTTTTGTATTTTTAGTAGAGACAGGGTTTCGCCATGTTGTCCGTCCTGGTCTCAAACTCCTGGCCTCAGGTGATCCACCTGCCTCTGCCTCCCAAAATGCTGGGATTATAGGCATGAGCCACCATGCAAGGACTTTGACAGATGTTCTTAAATGCAAGTTTCTGATAACTTTGGAGATTGTGACATTAGAATAAAGGAAAAAACTTTCAGGACACTGGAGAACTAGAATGTTCACACATATCAAGCAGAACAGGAGTTAACTGAATTGACTGAACCAATAGCAGTCTGAAATAATCTTTTTTACTTTTTGCTTAAAACATTGCTGATCCTTTGTTTTCGAGAGTCAGGAAAACTTTACTTTTTAGTTATTGACAGCTTTTAACAATTGAGCAAAGTATATTCCTGTGAACAAAATCTGGAGCATATTTGTTTCTCTCTGCCTGATTTCTTTAGAATTTGGAAACTATTTCTAAGTATCTTAATTTATGGCAATATAGTTATTTTCATAAGTGCAATAAGAATGTGTTTTCTTTTGCAACAGGACAAAATTGGAGAAATTGGTTATTTTTCCAAGGCTTTGACTGGAATGGATGCTTTCCTTTAAGGAGTCAAACTTGACTTGTAAAGCCAATAAATGCCCTTTTGGGAACTGGCCTCATGCCTTGCCTACAGAGTCCTTATACAGGGTTTCTGACCTGTGGTAAGTCAAGAATGTCACTTTCTAACAGGTCCAGGAACCCCAGGTTATCTTGGGACCCCAAGAAAAGAGGAATTTACTCAACTCATAAGTATTAGAGGGTACAAACCCATGGCAGGGTTGGGCTCTAAAATAAAGTGTTATCTAAGGTTCCTTCTATGGAAGAGTTCCATCAAAACCAATTTAAAAAGAGCTTATGTGAAAAACAATTATTCTTGTTGCACTTTATACAAATAATCAGGCCAAGTATAAAGCAAATCAGTCTTACCATGATTTGTCTTTAATAAAAATGGGAAACTGGAAAGAGAAGTTATTTTTCAAAAACTATGATATACTTGTATCAAAATTTAGTCTCATCAGTTGTTTTTATTTCTGCAATTTAGGCTAACCCTGCTTATTCCTGTGAACCAACCAGTGATCTTTGACTGCTGCTCAGAAAAAAGACAGATAGGTAATATAAAAGTCTAAATCAATATTTTAATTCTGGACACATTGCAATCAGCTAGCACACACATATCAGCTTTGTTCCAACAGTTGCCCAGTTTGTGGAAAGCCTTCTAATTTAGTTTAGTTGGAATAATTTTACTTATTTTGCTTTACTGTCGTGGAATATGTTGCTGTGGTACTCTTTGTATAAGAATGCAGGATAAGCTTACTCAACATTGTCTTAAACTGAATATTTATTAGTTTTTCAGATAGCACCTTTTATCAGAACTTAAGAGTTATGAATGGCACCATACTGATGCTTTCTGACTGAGCTATCATCTACCCCTAATACAAGAGACTCTAATAGGCAGGATTATCATCATCTCTATTCAGCCTGAAGAAATTACAGAAGATGATCTTTGTCCGTCTGCAACCCTTAGGATTAAGAGTTCTTTTATAAAAGCAAGGGGGGAAATGTCAGAGGTGGGTGAACCAGTGCCACTCCATCTTGAATAGGAACTGGGTAAAATGAGGCTGAGACCTACTGGGCTGCATTCCCAGTCAATTAAGGCATTCTAAGTCACAGGATGAGATAGGAGGTCGGCACAAAATACAGGTCATAAAGACTTTGCTGATAAAACAGTTTGCAGTAAAGAAGGTGGCTAAAACCCACCAAAACCAAGATGGTGATGAGAGTGACCTCTGGTTGTCCTCACTGCTATATGCCATAACAGTTTATGAATGTCATGGCCATGTCAGGAAGTTACCCTATATGGTCTAAAAAGGGGAGGCATGAATAATCCACCCTTTGTTTAGCATATCATTAAGAAATAACTATAAAAATGGGCAACCAGCAGCATTTAGGGCTGCTCTATGGAGTAGCCAATCTTTTATTTCTCTACTGCCTTAATAAACTTGCTTTAACTTTACAGACTTGCCCTGAATTCTTTCTTGTGCAAGATCCAAGAGCCCTTTTATGGGGTCTGGACCAGGACCCCTTTCCTGTAACAGTAGGAAAAGAGTAAGTGTTGAAAAGTGACCTATTGTGTCCATTGTTTACTATTTGAGTGATGAGTACTCTAGAAGCCCAAACTTCACCCTTATGCAATATATGCACATAATAAACTTGCATATGTATCTCCTGAATCTAAAATTAAAGAAAAATTGAACGTATTAGAAGTTTTCTCCCACAGAGACTCCCACCTCCCCTTTCTACTCCTTTTGCCCTCAAGAGACAAAACCCACCTATCTGAATATTAGATACATTGTTATTAGTTAAAGGAGTTACCCAAGAGAACTCAAGAACAGAGACAGGGCCTGCTTGGTGGATCACATCTGTAATCCCAGCACTTTGGGAGGCCAAGGTAGGAGGATTGCTTGAGCCCAGGAGTTTGAGATCAGCCTGGGCAAAATAGTGAAACCTCATCTGTACGAAAAGTAAAAATAAATTAAATAAACAAATAATTATGTAGGCTTGATGGCATGTGCCTGTAGTCCCAGCTACTTGGGAGGTTGAGACAGGAGAACTGCATGAGGCCAGGAGTTCAAGACTGTCTGGTACCAGAGTGAGACTGTCTCAAAAAGACAAAGAAAACAGACAAACAAAAAAGAGAGACACAAATGAAGTTTAGTATGACACATGCACTTCAAATGCTTCCCAATGACAAAGCCACTGTTGAGATTGATAGCAACCATCCATCCATCTTCCTTAGGAGTGCCTTTTGTTCTCCTGGACTGCACTGGCATGTCCTTTCACGGAAGGAGCTAAGAGTCAGTCCTTCCAGGCATCACAGGAAACAGCTGGGATCCCAGGGATGCCTCTCACCTAAGGCACATCCTTGGCTAGAACTTGCCAGACTAGGGGCCTGGGAGCTGCGCAGGCACAGGCGGGCTCCTGCAGCTGGAGCTGATCTCCCTCCTTCATGGTTTGGTGGGCAAGGATTCCAGTTGCCATGGCAACTCCAGCAACCATTTCAGGCTGGAGGGAACATTCCCTAAGGCTCCTCTCCATCTGTGTATCCTTGGCAATTTCTCTGCCTTGGTGAAGGAGGTGGGGATCCACTTCCTCCAGGGATCTCCTCTAGCTCACCGGTGGTATAAGTGGGCAGGGGAACTGCGTTGCCATGGCAGCAACTCCTCTAGTTCTTCCATTTGCAGAAAGTCTGGCTCAAGGGATCTGCCTGGTGTTCCCAATGGCAAACCGGCAAGGAACTGCATTATCATAATGATTTCCACACTGTCTTTCCAAGAGAGGGTTGGCTTTGTTGGTGGCTGCTGGGGGCTGGGCCCTTGTTCCTAGAGACCTCACTGCCAGGGTGACATCCCCAGTGGCATGGACCAGGCAGGTCTCTCATCAGCCAAGCCCCAATGCCACCTTTCAAGTCTGTTCTTGTTTCCCTGTGCTCCTTTTCTTCTTTTTCCCAAACCCCAGACACCGTGTTGGCATCCCCTCTCTTAATTCTTGAGATCACTGTGATTGAGCCTTTCTTTCTGCACAAGACTAATTTTAGGGTAGGATGCCATCTTTGACTGTGCTCATCTTCCCTGCTGTCCACCAGAGTTCTGTCCCCTCCCCCCAAAAAAATTCCATTCTGGAGAAGGGAGGGTTTTGTATGGAAGATAATGAGATACAAGGGAATCACAAGAGTAATGATCATGGGCATGTCCAGACAATTCTGTAAGTCATACTGTGTTCATCCGTGTGAGGGCGTCCTTTCCCTTCAACCCTCAGACTGTCTTCCTACTCCCGGACTTGGAGCCTTTGATCTGAACAGAGGGGCTTTGGTGTTCCAAAATCTGGGTTTGAATCTTGTTTCAGTCATTTATTTTTTTTTATCTTTTTTGTTTTTTCTTGGAGAGGAAGTCTTGATATATCACTATATCACTCAGGCTGGTGCAGCTCACAGCAGGCTCACTGCAGCCTCAAACTCCTGGGCTCAAACAGTCCTCTCACCTCAGCCTCCCAAGTATCTAGGACTCTAGGCCCTGCCGGTGTGCCTAGCCTCAATCTGCTCTTGCTAGCTGAGAGATCATGGGGGGAGTCACATCTTTCTGGGAAAGAGGATTAGAAGGAGGACGTAAATATCTTCCTTGCCGAGTTGTGGTAAGGGAGAGGTGATATATATGAAAGTTCTTTGTCAGTACTCTAGGCACTTAACAAATCTTGATAATTTTGGTAATTTTTATTCCTATGGGACATTTGTAATTGATGGATTCATTCAGGTATTCCTTTAGTGGATTCATTATGGGGCTCATTCAGATACTTCCCTTAAGGTGGGCTCTGTAACCTTCTAGGAGCATCACTTTTCTCACCTGTACAATGAGACAACACCAGTCTCAGTGGAGGATTTTGAAGATTAAATGAGGTAATGAATAGAAATGCATACAGCAGTCCCAGGCAGACAGTTCCTGCCCAATTAATGGTTATTATTATTATTGATTGCCTATCATGTACTCTTACAGAATTCCCCTCTGAAGTCTTGAGTGAGTTCTCTGCTGTGGCTCAGCCTTTCCTACGTGTACTCTAGTGCTTTATTTATTTAATTAGAGACAGAAGAGTCTCCCTCTGTTGCCCAGGATGGAGTGCAGTCGAGTGATCTTGGCTCACTGTAACCTCAGCCTCCTGGGTTGAAGCGATTCTCTCACCTCAGCCTCCCGAGTAGCTGGGATGACAGTTGTGCACCACCATACCTGGCTAGGTTTTTGCATTTTTATCAGAGACAGGGTTTCATCATGTTGACCAGTCTGGTCTCAAATTTCTAACCTCAAGTGATCTGCCCCTCTTGGCCTCCCAAAATGCTGGGATTACAGGAGTAAGTCACCATGCCTGGCCCTGTTTTTTAATTGACAAATAATAATTGTACATACTCATGGGGTGCATAGTGTTGTTTCAATTACAGATAATATACAGTGATCAGGTAATTAGCCTATCCATCATCTCAAACATTTATTGTTTCTTTGTATTGGGAACATTGCCTATACTGTTTTTAACTATTTCAAACTAAGTAATATATAATTATTATTATTATTATTTTGAGATGGAATTTCCCTCTGTCGCCCAGGCTGGAGCGCAGTGGTGCAATCTCAGCTCACTGAAACCTCTGCCTCCTGGGTTCAAGTGATTCTCCTGCCTCAGCCTCCCAAGTAGCTGGGATTACAGGCATGTGCCACCACACCAGGCTAATTTTTGTATTTTTAGTAGAGACAGGCTTTCACCATGTTGACCAGGCTGGTCTCAAACTCCTGACCTCAGGTAATCCACCTGCCTCGGCCTCCCAAAGTGCTGGGATTACAGGCATGAGCCACTGTGCCCAGCCAGAAACTATGTAAATATATTATTGTTAACTGTAGTCATCCTGTAGTGCTATAAAGCACTAGCATTAATTTCTCCTATCTAGCTATAATTTTGTATCCTTTAAATCTTTCCCTACCCCTCCCTTTAAAGGCTGAGAATTAGCCAAAAGGGGTGGGACTATAAAAGACCCCCTGCAGACTGTGACTGTACCCCAGGACCAGGGGTTATTTGAAATGACCAGAGGGGTCAAAATACTTCCGCCTCTTTTAATACTCAATGGTGGGTGCTATAGTTTCAATGTTAATCCTTAAGGTTGGAGGTGGAACTTGGTGGGAGGTGTTTGGATGATGGAGCTGGTCATGGTTAGGTTAATGCCTTCCCTGTGGGGGTGAGTTCTCACTCTATTACTTCCTGCTGGAGCTGGTTGTTTAAAACAGCCTGGGACCTCCCTCCTTGCTATCTGATCTCTGCACCACCTGCATCTTCCCCTCCACCTTCCACCGTGAGTGGAAGCAGCTTGAGGTCCGCCCTCACCAGATGCAGATGCCCAATCTTGAACTTTCCAACCATCAGAACTGTGAGCCACATAAACCTTTTTTTCTTTATGAATTACCCACTTTCAGGCATTACTTTAGGAACACAAAACAGACTAATGCAATGGGTCAGCAAGCATGGCCCTGAATTTTAGAGCAGGGACAAATTGTTTTGGGGAAACTTCCTCTCCTGGTTGCCTCTTTTCTTCCTGGTGTCTCTTTATCCGCCTTGACTGTCAGTGCCCTCTTGCAGACACCAGGACTCTTACTCAGGCCTGCCCACCTGCCAGTGGTGCCAGCAGCTCTCGGACCTTCCCAGAGTCCTCCTTCTCCACACTCACCTGACTATTGCTTTAAAGTACAGCTCAGCATTCAGCAGGCTAATCAATAATTTATAGATAAGACATTAAAAAGTAATGAACACTTAAAACACTGCTCCTCCCAGAAAATATTCCTGCAGTTCAACTGGGACTTTCAAAGGCTTTGCTCCTAACCCCTTGTGAAAGCTTTCATATCTACATCAGCCTGCAGTGATAGAGCCCTCCTCGCCCTGAACTACCACTAAACTTGAAGCACTTCAGATTTAATCGTGCTTTAATTATTTCATGCTCTACTCTGTTCTCCCCAGTGAGAGTGTAAATTTCTTGAGGGCAGGAAATTTTTTTATGCCAGCAGTATTGGGCGTAAAATGAACTTTCAGTAAAATTTTTACAATTGATTAATAAGGGTGAGGATTTTTTAACCAGGAAAATGTCTTCTGTCATGGAGTTATCTTTGGAAAGTTACATTCTCCTAAACCCCTGATGGATTCTAGCAACAATTGTTTTTGAGGTTCTGTCTCTATTTGCTTCTTCCTGAATAACCACAATAGGATGATTCTCTTTCAATGAGGAGGTCATCTCAGGTGGGCTAGCTTTAAGAGAGTTCCTAGGATGGCTGTGTAGAAATTGACATCCAAAGAGGTAGCTGTGGACCTGTAAATATACTTTATTTGAAATGTCTGATTGTTTCTGATAAACCACTGGATATCTTAGTTCCAGGAAGTCCAAGTTTAAAATAGATTCTATTAAAGGAAGTGATGCATAATGGGATTGCATCTTCCTTATTGATTAGATATTTTTGAGATGTACCTTTTGCTCAAAACCAAAGGACAGAAATATAAGAAACGCATACTCTAAGATAATCAAGTCAGAGGAAAATAGTGCGTAAAAGAAAATAAATGTTTAAGTCAGCTAGGTTATTTCCATTTGAAAAGAATGTTTTTTTCTCACTAGAGTTTTTCAAACATAGGACCTCTTCAGAAAAAGGTTGCTGGTCTCTAGCTCCCGTGGGTATAAATTAAGGAAATGCTAATAATATCTCACTAGGTGTTATTAACTGTTACGAAGATATTTCAGGGTAGAGCTGTTCTCAAAGATAACATTCAGTGCATCAAATTCCTTTTTCTGGCAGATAAATTAAAATGCCCTTTAAAAGGGAGTGCATTAGCTCACTGGGGTCAAAGTCACATCCTCTGTAATGCCAAGGAGCCTGGCTTTCCTCTGAGGACTGTTTGCAGAATTGACTTCTTCTCACTCACACCATCAGAGGAAAGCTAGCTGAGGAGGACTCCAGGGATAGTTTCTTCCTTCACCAAGTCCCCAGAGAAAAAATTGGATACCTTGGGTGGTTGTACGGAGACAGAAACTGGGAAGGGAAGAGGATATAGGGATAGGACATGCAGTGGGTGCTGTGGTCCAACACCCAGGTCTCTAAATCCCCACTCAAGATAGAGGCATTCAGATGCCTTGATTTATGGGGGTGTTGGCTATTGAAAATTTACCACTGAGTCATTCCCAGGCCATGGTCAATAGCTGAAGAAAACCTCTTTGCCCAGGTCAGGTCCCTGTCACTGGGGGAGGCTGCATCTGGGGACTTGATGGTGGGGGATGGGAATAAAACACAGGCCCCTTGCCTCAGATCAGGCTCTGAACGGCCATCCCAGCTCTCCTGCCCTCTGTGTGATGACAGATAAGGCCTTCATTAAGATTTCACTGCAATGTAGCGCCTCCCTTTCCCAATCCTGTTTCTTTCCCTTCTGCATGAGTGTTGATTCTAAGAATGCTTCCCACAAATTTCCTCATACAAATCTCCATCTCAGAGTCTGTTTCCTGGGGGGCATCCAAACTAAGACAGAATGTCTTTTATTTTATTTATTTATTATTTTTGAGACAGAGTCTCACTGTGTCACGCAGGCTGGAGTGCAGTGGTACCATCTCGACTCACTGCAACGTCCACCTCCCAGGTTGAAGTGTTTCTCCTGCCTTAGCCTCCCAAGTAGCTGGGACTACAGGTGCATGCCACCAACACTCGGCTCATTTTTCATATTTTTTAGTAGAGATGCAGTTTTACCGTATTAGCCAGGATGGTCTTGATCTCCTGACCTCATGATCCACCCACCTCAGCTTCCCAAAGAAAGTCTTTTAGATTTTGAATTAAGATTGAGAGTTTTCCACTGGGGAAGTTTCACTTGGCTCATAGAAACCTAGAACCTTAAGATGCGAGAAGGCAACATTAACCAATTTTGCAGAGAAGGAGCTGACACTCAGTGAGATGAGGACAAAGGTCACAGAGTAGACACTGCAGAATGGCCCCACGTAGAACTCAGTTGGGTTGACATCCAAACCAGTGGTCTAATCTGTATTAAGTGTCCTCCCTGACATCTCCATGATGAGAAGCAGACAGCTGATAGGCAGGTAGATGTGAACTTGCTCCCTCCCAAGAAAAGAGTGATGAGAGATACTGAACCAGGGAAGGGCCTACCCGTTCCTGCAAAGGTGTTTAGATTTGTGCTAAGAAGGGACTGCAAGGAGGTGTCCAGGTTCCATGGCTGCCCAGTTTCCTCCCATTTCCTTTCTTATGATGTTGAGGGGCCTATGAAATAGGTAATAAATGTCACAGAGGAGAATGAGGGGCTGAAGAACCCTCTAGGCTCAGCTGATCCAATCATAACGATCTCGGTGAGGAGGACCACTGCCAGAGTAACAGCAGCAGAGTCATCCTGAGCTCGGGCAGGCTGCAGAGTTAGTGCGGGTATGAAGCATTCCAGTGATTACACTCTTACTGTTTAGTAGGTCATTCTTACACAATGTTTTACAGGCACTGATTCATTTCCCCAAAAATCTCTTACCATATTATTGCCTTCCTTTAGTGAATGAGTATGAAGCTTTCCACTGGCAGAGGAAACTGAAAAGTCTGAAGAGGGGTCTATGAAATTGCCTGTTTCACAGCCCCCTTCAGACCTTATCTGTGGTGTATGTTGTTGCTTTCCTTTCTGGCAAAATCTTCCCCTTCCTGCTCCCTAACCTGATATTTATGGGTGAGATTGACTCCGACAACTCCTGACACCTCCACCCTCAGCCAAAGGTGGGGAGGGGTGGGTTCTCAATGTGTTAAACCAATCAGCACAATCCCATCCATGTTTCCATGGTGACTGTCTTAGAGAGTCCCTTCCTCGTTCTAAATCGATGGAAGTCAGCTCCTTACAGTGTCCTGGTCTATCCAGTTAGTTCCAAGAGGATATAAGAGCTAACTTTTGCCAATTAAAATGTAAGAATTGATGGTTAGAGAAATAACATGTCTTGTCCTCCTAAACGGAACCATGTGGAGTGTCTTGTCCTCCTAAATGGAATGACGTGGAGATAGGAGGCCTGGGACTGATGCCTCCATGTACATCCGCCTTTCTCAAAGGTGTCTAGCTTGAGGATGAAGGTAACACACCCTTGAGGGTGACATAGGTAAGAAGTGTTACAGGGGAATGAAGGTAACTGCCGAGGTTGTGCTGGGGTCCTGATCAAATAGCATTTGATTTTTACTCTATCTCTGGATTTTTTTTTAATTACTGTTTTTCTTTTTTCTTATTCACAGCCTTTAGAAAGCATGCCATCTCTGGACTTTTTAATTGCACGAGCAGTTTGCGTTGAGCTTCCTGTTTCTTACAACCAAACACTTGTCATCAATGTGCTTTCTATAGAGGCCACCTCCTCTGCAGGGACTTCTGTGCAGTCCTAATCAGATCCTGAGGAAGAGCAATTTCAAATAGAACATAAAACTCTCACCAAAAGGAAGTCAAAAGACTGGTTTGATGAACGTCCACAGATGGATTTTACTCAATAGTCTTAGCTCAACTTACCCTGGTGTTCAAGGCCTCAAGTTGGAGGTCATGTAGATTGGCTTATCTAAATATTGGGCTTCCCTAAGTAGTTTGTAGTATAATACTCATGAGGGTAATGGCATGTATTATATGGTATAATGATACAATATTGTAATAATTTAGTGCTGAATACATATTTTGCATCTTTTTTTTTTTGAGATGGAGTTTTGCTCCTGTCGTCCAGGCTGGAGTGCAATGGCGCAATCTCCACTCATTGCAACCTTCGCCTCCTGAGTTCAAGTGATTCTCCTGCCTCAGTCTCCTGAGTAGCTGGGATTACAGGGATTTGTATAATTTTTCAGAGTTCCTCCATGTGGAGATGAAAGTGGCTCCATCTTTTTTTTTCTTTGAGATGGAGTCTCCTGCTCTTGTCACCCAGGCTGGAGTGCAGTGGTGCTCTCTTGGCTCATTGCAACTTTTACCTCCCCAGTTTAAGTGATTCTTCTGCCTCAGTGTCCCGAGTAGATGGGATTCCAGGTGCATGTCACCACACCCAGCTAATTTTGTATTTTTAGTAGAGACAGGTTTTCACCACATTGGCCAGGCTTGTCTCAAACTCCTGACCTCAGGTGATCCACCCACCTCAGCCTCCCAAAGTGCTGAGATTACAGGCGTGAACCGCTGTGTCTTGCCATGTTTTGCATCTCATAGGTAATTTGAAAATGAGAATTGAACTCCAGTAAACTCAACTCCTCTTGCTGCTGTTGGCATATTTTCTAGAAGTTGGGGAGGAAGGACCCTCCCTATGACATGGTCAAGTTTGGTGAAATTAAGTCAAGTCCCTTGGATAGACTTCTCTCTTGTGAAATCACTGGCAGAGCACATGGTCTGACCCAGAGTAGGCACTCGAATATTTGTTGAGTAAATTCACTTTGAATTTGAAATCACAAAACTCAAGTGGTGACTTAATTTCACACAATTCTACTTTTCCATTCTTCAAAATCCCTTTTTATACTTTCACTTTCCTCTCTCTTACCAACTAATTCTCTGCTGTGGAATGGTGGTTTTGGAGGCTGTAGGGGCTGGGGGGAATGGGAAGATGGTGAGTACAAAGGATGTTTTTCTGAGATCTATTGCACAGCGTGGTATATGAAGTTAACAATAGTGTATTGTATACTTCAAAATTGCTAAGACAGTAAATTTCAAATGTTCTCACTGTAAAATGCAATAAGTATTTGAGGTGATGGATATGTTAATTGGCTTGATTTAGTTCTTTCACATGGTATTTGTGAAGCATAACATCATTTTATGCTCCATAAATATGTACAATTATAAATTATTAATTTACAATTAGAAAAGCCCCCAAGCAAACTAATTCTCAGCCAATAACTTGGTGTAAAAAATGACCAAGAAAAGAATGGTCCTCCTTTGTACTTCTACCAGCAAATTCTTAGACCTCCCTCCATCTGCATTCATTTATTCATTCAATTAACAGATGTTTATTGAGCATTTACTGCAGCTAGGCCCTGTGGATGCAGAGGTGAAGAAGACAAAGTCCCTTCCTTTGTGTATTCTAGTGGGGAGAGTTAACACAAATAATCACGTAAAACAAATAAACAACCAGAATATCCTTTCAGCTAGTGAAGATGTGTGATGTGGGGAATGTATAGCGGTTAGGGACTACAGAGGAATTGGGGGTGCAATGGGGAGTGGAATTATTAGGGTAGTCAACAAAGGGTGTTTTGAAGCAGCAATGTTTAAGCAAGTACTTGAATAATAAAGAGAAAGCTATATTAAGATTTGTGAGAACGACCTGGCACTGTGGCTCATACCTGTAATCCCAGCACTTTGGAAGGCCAAGGTGGGTGGATCACTTGAGCCCAGGAGTTCAACCAGCCTGGTCAACATGGCAAAATTCCATCTCTACTAAAAATACAAAAATTAGCTGGTTGTGGTGATGTGTGCCTGTAGTCCCAGCTACTCGGGAGGCTCAGGCAGGAGAACCGCTTGAACCAGAGAGGTGGAGGTTGCAGTGAGTTGAGATCACACCACTGCACTCCAGCCTTGGCGACAGAGCAAGACCCTATCATAAAAAAAAAAAAAAAGTCTAAGATTTGTGAGAAGAACGTCCAGCTAGAGGAAACAGCAAACACACCTGGCTGGAGTCGCCTGTCTTTTTAATGGTGCCACTCAATTGCTCTAGCCAAGAACCTGAGTGTCATTCTTGTTTCATTCTTTTTCTTACACCCACATCGGGTCCAACCTCTAGCTTCGTAGCTCTACCTCCAAAATCTCAAATCTGGCCACTTGACTCCATCTGTGCTCTGCACTGCCACTTAACACTTTGTCCTCACATGGACCAGCTTGTCCTCCTGTTTCTATCTT
Source organism: Plecturocebus donacophilus (assembly GCA_004027715.1). Lineage (NCBI taxonomy): Eukaryota > Metazoa > Chordata > Mammalia > Primates > Pitheciidae > Plecturocebus > Plecturocebus donacophilus. Next base: position 11,846 of record PVKP010032435.1, on the reverse strand, counting down.
GTTCCCCACCTGTGAAAAAAATCTATCCTTCACAAAACAAATGAAATGATCTTTAAAAAGGTAAGCCAACTTGTGAGAATTCCCTGCTTAAAATTTTTCAATATCTTCCGACAACTTTTTATTGTACCAAAATATATGTAGGATAAAATTTATAATTTTTAATAATATACATAAGATAACATTTATAATTTTTAATAACATCTTGGTTTTTTTATTTGTTTATTTTGAGACTGGGTCTTGCTATGTTGCCCAAGGCTGGATTTGAACTCATGGGTGCAAGCAATCTTCCTGCCTCATCCTCCCAAATAGCTGGGACTACAGGCATGTGCCACCATGCCTAGCTTAAAATATCTAATTTTTTTTTTTTGAGACGAAGTCTTGCTCTGTTGCCAGGCCAGAGTGCAGTGATGCTATCTCAGCTCACTGCAACCCCTGCCTCCCGGGTTCAAGTGGTTCTCCAGCCTCAGCCTCCTGAGTAGCTGGGACTACAGGCATGTGCCACCATACCTGGTTTAAAATATCTAATTTATTTATTTATTTTTTGGGACGGAGTCTCGCTCTGTTGGCAGGCTGGAGTGCAATGGCACGATCTTGGCTCACTGCAACCTCTGCCTCCTGGCTTCAAGTGATTCTCCAGCCTCAGCCACCCAAGTAGCTGGGACTACAGGCATGCACCACTATGCCCAACTACTTTCTGTGTTTTTAGTAGAGATGGGGTTTCACTGTGCTAGCCAGGATGGTCTCAATCTCTTAGCCTTGTGATCCGCCTGCCTCAGCCTCCCAAAGTGCTGGGATTACAGGTGTGAGCCACCACTCCTGGACAAAATATCTAATCTTTAAGTGTGAAATACAGTGGCATTAAGTACATTCATGTTATTGTGCAACCATCACCACCATCCATCTCCAGAACTGTCTTGTGATACCAACCTGAAACTCCATACCCAATAAATAGCTTCCAATGTTCCCCTTCCCACAGTCCCTGGCAGTCAACACTCTCCTTTCTGTCTCTATACATCTGCCTAGTCTAGGTAACTAATGTAAGTAGAGCATACTGTTGTCCTTTTGTATTTGCTTTGTTACACTTAGCATAATGTTTCTAGGTTCATCCACGTGGTAGCAAGTATTAAAACTTCATTCTTTTTTAAGGTTGAATAATTTTCCATTGTACCACGTATACCACATTTTGTTTACCCATTTATCTGTTGACAGATATTTGGGTTGTTTCCACCTTTTGGCTATGATGAGCAACGCTGCTAGAACACTGATGTGCAAGTATCTGTTTGGGCCTTTGCTTTCAATTCTTTTCGGTGCCTCAGGAAGCGAGATGCTGGATCAACCCCATGTTTATTTTTCTGAAGAACCAGCATGCATTTTTCCACAGTGGCTGCGCCACTGTTGACTCCTGTGTAGCAATGGCACAACGGTTCTGATTTCTCCACATCCTCATCAACATTTGTTATTTTCTGTTTGTTTCAAAATAGTAGCCATCCTAATGGGTGACGTGATGTCTCATTGTGGCCTTCGTTTGCATTTCCATAGTGATTAGTGACATTGAGGACGTTTTCTTGTGCTTATTGGCCATTTGTATATCTTTTTTGGAGAAATATTTATTCAAGTCTTTTGTCTATGTATGAATTAGACTGTTTTTCTTGTTGAGTTTTAGGAGTTCTTTCTGCATTATGGATATTAACTGCTTATCAGATATATGATTCACAAATATTTTCTTCCATTCTGTAGGTTGCCTTTTTACTCTCTTGATAGTGTGTCTTTGATGCATTAAAACCTTCAGATTTTGATGAAGTTCAATTAATCTAATTTTTCTTTTGGTGCCAGTGCTTTGGGTGTCATATCCAAGAAACCACTGCCAAATGCAGTATCATGAAGCTTTCTCCCAATGTTTTCTTCTAAGAGTTTTATAGTTTTGGTTGCTATTTAGGTCTTTGATCCATTTTGAGATAACTTTTGTATGTAGTGTTTCAATAATTTTAAAAATAAGATCCAAACTCCATCTAACATATTTTCCAACTTTATCTCAGCACTCCAACCTCCTCACCGTACTACATGACATTGTTATAGCCTCCTCTCTGTATTATCAACACATTAAGCTCCTATCTGAACTTTTGTATTTGTTCCCTCCATGTAGGTCACTCTGCATGGCTGGTTCGTGTTCAAACAGCACGTTCTTATAGAGGCCTTAACTGGCTACTCTGTCTTTTCTAGCTTCCCCTTCTATTCCCCTTACCTCCCTTTTCAGGTTATTCTTATTCCATCCCACTTATTTCTTTATCACAAGTAGAAAGTATTTGTTTGCTTGTTTCTTGTCCATCTCCCTTTCTATAAGTGAGGAAATGTGTCTGCCTGGATCTCTGCTGTATCCCCTGCCTCTAAACACTAATCAGCACAAGCAGGTCCTCAGTACAATTTTGATAAATGAATGACTGCATACAAGAATGAGTCATTTAGTGCATGGAAGTTAGCTCATGAAAGGCCTTAGGCAAGAATTCTCAATTTAAAAAAATACATACATTCTATTTAACCTCAGAACTGTGGAAAAGCACCCTAAGTCTTCCATTTAAGGTGGTTTAAGTCTATCAGCCAGGAACGTTGTAGATCTCAAAGACTGCTTATTTTCCTTTATGCTTGTTTGAGCTGCTATGGATAAGTGTATTAAAGTCTAAATGGTGCCGTGTTTGGATTTGATCGACTTTGCTTCCTGTCCACCATTTGACACATGCTGCTCTGTCGTTCTACTCTAAGAACTGAAGTGTGGTAAACTCTTTGAGGGTCTGGATAAATAGGCCTTTCTACAATGAGGGAAGAAAGATATTGTGGGGAGGTGGAGGTGAGGATGATGATGGTGGTGGTGGATATTTCAGAGGAAGGTCTGGTGGGGCTAATCTGTCTATAAACAATATTCCATGACAATGGCTCTTTGATGATTATTGATAATTATTATGCTGAAAGAGAAAATGTATACACAGACTCCCACTGGGTTGTAGGAAGTGATACTTCTCTAAGTGGTTCATAAAATTACTCAGTCATGATAAATGTTGCATTGGGAAAGATGTTTTATTAGGTAATAATCATGTTCTCTGGTGTGATCTTATTCTGGCAGATAATTGCCACTACCAAGTGACATAAAGAGTGGTTCCTCATTTCTATCAGGCTGAACAGAGGAATACTATAAGCATAGGGAATAGGATTGTCCAGAGTCTGATGTTTACATTCCTTGGCCAGCTTTCAGGAGAATGTGCATGAACATTGTCTCTACTTTGTTGGAATCCTTTCAAAATATGCACAGATCTGTGGCTTCCTCTTGCTGTGACTACAGCACAAATGAGCGAGAGTGACTAACAACCAGGTTGGTGGGGAATTTGTCTAATTTGGTTAAGGGCATCTGTCTGAGATTATTAAAATGTAAACAAGGTGTATCTTGCTGTTTAAATCACATTGGAATTATTTATTTATTTATTGAGACACAGTCTTACTCTGTTGCCCAGGCTGAAGTGCAGTGGCGTGATCATAGTTCACTGCAGCCTCGAGGGAGTTTGTCTTTGATCTGATGCCCAGAGAAGATTCAACCCTGGATGGACTTTACTCCCTCCTCTGAATTCTCCTAGCACTCGTTTCATCTGTACTCATTCCATTGTTTCATCTGTATCTTACTGCATTAGGCGACTCTCCAGAGAAACAGAGCCAATAAGATTATAAGAAATACACATACATATGTATTTCTTATATGGAGCTGGCTTATATAATTATGGAAGCAGAGAGGTCCCATGATCTATCATTCACAAGCTGTAGACCTAGGAAAGCTAATTGTACAATCAGTTCAAGTCAAAAGACCTGAGAGCCAGGAGAACTGATTGTGTGAGTCTCATTCTAAGGGCAATAGAAGATGAGATGAAATGTTTCATCTCCAACAGTGAGGCAGAAAAAAAGCAAGGAAAGGGGGCAGATTCCTCCTTCTCCCATCTTTTCTTCCATTCAAGCCCTCAAACACTGGATAATGCCCACCCACATTAGGGAGGGTGATATACTTTATTGAGCCCATGAATTGAATTTTTTTTTTTTTTGACGAAGTCTTGCTCTGTTGCTCAGGCTGCCATGCAGTGATGTGACCATGGTTCATTGAAACCTCAACCTCTCAGGCTCAAGTGATCCCCCTCCTCAGCCTCTTCAGTAGCTAGGACTACAGCTGTGAGTCACCACATCCAGCTAATTTTTTAAAAAATCATTTTTTGTTGAGATGGAGATTTTAATATCTTTCCCAGGTTTGTCTTGAACTCTTGGGCTCAAGTTATCCTTCCACCTTGATCTTTCAAGGTGGGATTAATGAGGTCTCATCTGGAAACACTTTCACAGACACATCCAGAAGGAATGTTTAATCTGTGGCCCAGTCAAATTGATACATAAAATTAACCATCACACTTACCTATTCACCTACTTAACAAGCCCTTGAAGGGCAATACTTGCCTGATTTATTATTGCGTCCTCCATAGCCTACAGTGAAAGATTCTATATACAAAAATTAATGGTAATGATAATAATTAAAATGTATTGATCCCATACACTGTGGCCATGTGCCAGGCTTTGTAATTTATTTGCATTAACTTAATTCTCCAAACAACCTCTTGAGATATGTACTATTAAACAGCCTATTATCTGATGGGTAAACAGAGCTGTTCATTAACTTGCCAATGGTCACACAGCAAATATTTGACTGGCCACTGACTCTAGAAACTGTGATCTTAACCTCTACACTCTATTCATAGATGGTGAATAAATGTATGCAGCATGTTAGGTACCTATACCCTTGGGTGATCAATGTTATTTGACTCCAAACCACAACAAGCCTGGAGGATTCATACTGGTTTCCACCAGTTTTGAGCACTATTTTATAAGGAAGATTTCCAGATTATCAAATTAGGATGAACCTTGATATTCATTCATTTGTTCAATTATAAATATTCAAATATTGATGCATCCTTTCAACAAATATTTATTGAACAAAAGAATATGTGCTAGGCACTGGCTAGATATGAGAATACAATACTGAACAAAACAACTGTGGTCTGGGCTCTGGTATAGTTTACCTTGAAGTGGCAGTGGCAGACATTGAAAACATGATTATGCTAATGAACATGTGAATTACGCAAACTGAAGTATTCTGAAGAAACGGGAAGCTAGTCTAAGATAGCACATAATGGAGGAATGAGGTCAGGGTCTATCAGGGAAAGCTTCCACGAAGAACATACTTTTCAGCTGTCTTCTGACAGCTTTACCAGGTGATATGATTTGGCTGTGTCCCCATCTAAATCTCATCTTGAATTGTAGCTCCCATAATCCCCACATGTAGTGGGAGGAATTGGGTGGGAGGTAATTGAATCATGGGGGTGGGTTTTCCTGTGCTGTTCTCATGATAGTGAGTAAGTCTTACAAGATGTGATGGTTTTACAAATCATCCATGTAAGATGTGACTCTGCTCCTCCTTCGCCTTCTGCCATGATTGTGAGGCCTCCCCAGCCATGTGGAACCGTGAATCTGTTAAACCTCTTTCCTTTATAAATTACTCAGTCTCAGGAATGTCTTTATTAGCAGCATGAGAACAGATGACTACACCAGGGATGGAGGGTAAGATAGGTGGGAGAGCAGTCTAGGTAGCGAGGCAGACGGAGAGCATGCACCTAGTCCTGGACCAACAGGGACCTTGGCAAATCGAGACCTATATCAGAACCTTGGCCATAGTGGTGAGCTCAGTTTAAAGTAAAACAAAGATGTTTATCTATATATCTGCCTCTATAGCTATCTATCTACATATAGGTATGTATAATCACACATTGTGTATATATATGGTTATACATATATATTATATATATATAAAACCATCTCACTGTTTTTGTTGTTGTTGCTTGTTTGTTTTTGAGAGTCTGGCTTTGTCACCCAGGCTGGAGTGATCATAGCTCACTGCAGCCTTGAACTCTTCGGGTCAAGTAGTCCTGCCATCTCAGCCTCCCAAGTAGCCAGAACTATAGACACATGCCACCAGGGCTAATTTTTAATTTAATTTAATTTTTGTAGAGATGGAGGTCTCGCTTCGTTGCCCAGGCTGATCTCGAACTCCTGGCCTCAAGTGATCCTCCCATTTCAGCCTCCCAAAGTGCTGGGATTAAGGCATGAGCCATCCTGCCCAGCCCTTTCTCACTTTTTAGTATGCATATATAATGTGACAAGAATTGAAATCCATATGTAATACTGTTCTACAAAATTTTTAAAGATTTAAATATAATATGAATATTCTTCATGTTTATGTTTCATATGACTTTTAATATTTTATTATATGGCTCATAATTTAATAAATCCTTTAATATTGCATATTTAGTTTTTTCTAATTTTTTCATGATTATAAGTAACACCCCAGTAAATATATATTTATATAAAAGTATTTTTGCATTTTTTTTTTGAGACAGAGTCTCATTCTGTTTCCCAGGCTGGAGTGCAATGGCTCAATCTCAGTTCAATGCAGCCTCTGCCTTCTGGGTTCAAATGATTCTCCTGTCTCAGCCTCCTGAGTAGCTGGGACTACAGGCATGCACAACTATCCCTGGCTAATTGGTTTTTTTTGTTTGTTTAGTAGAGACGGAGTTATGCCGTGTTGGCCAGGCAGGTCTCAAACTCCTTACCTCAAGTGATCTGCCTACCTCGGTGTCCCGAAGTGCTGAGTTTACAGCTGTGAGCCACCACTCCCTGCCAATTTTTGCATATTTTTTATTGTTTTCTTTATATAAATTTTGGAAGCTTTTGATACACATTGCCTAATCTTATCCCTATTTATAATTTTACATTTGTATATGATTACCTATTTTACTCCTTCATAAACCTTGGTATTGTTTCTTTACGATTTTAAGTCTTCTCTAACACAAAATGCAAAATGCTTTATTTTGTTCTCTTAATGATAAATGAGATTCTCCTGCCTCTTTGAAGGAAACAATCCTGTCCTTATGTAGTTCTTTCCTTGATGTCGTTCTATTGCCCCTGTAAGGTTCTCCTTTTCAATCCAGACTCTGAAACATCTCTCAGTCCCGAGCAGAGATGGGGAGCGTGGGAGTCCCACACAGCCCGGCCCCTTGCCGTCCCATCCCATGCACCCTATCCTGAGCCTGTCTGGCTTGGCTTGGCTGGAATAGTGCTAGTTCTTTGTAGTAGCCTACATATTCTCTACCTCTCTTGACAATTTTCTTCTCATGTTTATTTTCCCAATACATACCAGAGAGTTCCCAACTGCAATTTTTCTGAATCCTTCTTTTTTTTTTTTAATTTTCACATTACTTGTAGTCTCCAGGGTCATCCGTTAATTATGTACTTCCCCCCAGGCCCCTCAACCTCCATCTCTCTCTCTCCCTCATTGTGTCCTGTCGATCAGAGTGTGAGCAATGGCTCACGTCATCCCTGGTCCCTCACGCCATCCCTGGCCTCTGATGCATCACTTTAATGGCACTGCTGACACCTACACAGCTCTCCTAAAATCCCTCCATTAGTCATTCCCTTGGTCAGGGCTCTTAAGGTCCTTTTAAAATTCATGCATGCTCTGTGGGAAGGTGGCCTATCTAGCCACTTCTTAGCTATTAGTTTGTCTAATCAACTAGGTTCAGAGAACAGACTGTGAAGCAATTTTTAATAAAGGAGTGGAGAAAATATGAGGCAATACCTTAAAAGATGCTTCAGCAAGGACTAAGCAGCCCTGAAGGGGTTCCAAAAGGAAGTAGGAGATGCTGGCAGCAAAGGAGAGTGACTTCCAGAGCCAGTTGAGTGGGAAGAATAGAAACAATTATTCTGGTACTGCCTTTCCCGTCTTCAGACTGACTTGGAAAAGGGGGTTCTAGGCAACCATGTAACTGATAGCCCAAAGCAGAGCACTTTTGAGAATGAAACGGGGTGTCCCATGAAAGGGCCATATATACAAAGCAACCGCTAAATGCCAAAGGAGCTGAGAAACCAAAGATGGATATAGTTTTTTTGTAAAAGGTGCTTTATTGGGGAACTTACAGACAGAAGTGTGGTCTTGGGTGGCCATAGGGCAGGTGGCTCTCTGCATTGTTATTCCCCAGACCCAGGGCTTATACCCCACAGGGAAAGGGAATCCATGCTCCAGCAAGACAAGGCAGAGCAACTCTTCAGTAAGGCAAGAATGCTATACTGTGTGCCATAGCCTGTAATTTGTGTGGTAACATTAAGGTAGATTTGTTCTTACAGTAGGGACAGTAAATAAAGGAAGAATTAAATGTCTTGATTTCTATTTAGGTATTACTGGTTCAAAGCAAAAGGTGAAATATAAAAACAGACTCCAAATAGAGAGGTAGCTTGGGGCCAGGTTGTGAATGACCTTGAATGCCATGTTAAGGAGTCTCCCCTTAATCCTATCTGTAAAAAGAAACTTCCAGGGAGATGGATGCAAAATGACCTAAGGCTTACACATACCACCCTGCAGATGGTGTCAAGAATGGGTGAGTGTAGAAAACACACTGGGAGTGCCGACGCTTTTGGCGGAAGGTCCAGCGTGACCATGGTCCTAGTGAAAGTGCTGGGAAGCTGAGTGAGAGCAGCAGTGGAGGTCACAGGGAGAAGTGATCATATCTGAAAGAGTGTGGAGCTAGATCAATAACACTCAGTGAATTACTGGATGTGGGGAATGAAGAAGGAGAAAAAATCAAAGATGGACTCAGGGTTCTCAAAAGATTGTCTAGGTGAAGGGCAAGGCTATTATCCCAGATCAGGGACACAGATGAATGAGATTAAGGACAAAGTAAGTTCTATATTTTAAATAAAACTTAAAGAATGTAGCTGGTGTGGTGGATTTTTAATAGAGACGGGGTTTCACCATGTTGGTCAGGCTGGTCTTGAACTCCTGACCTCAAGTAATCCACCTGCGTTGGCCTCCCAAAGTGCTGGGATTATAGGCATCAGTCATATGGTACCCAGTCTGATTTGTTTTTATTTTCCTTCTATGTAGGTGTGAGTATCTCTTAAGGCTTGGTGCAGAGGCCCATGTCCTTCTTTTCCTAGGTTGTATCTACTTTGTGGCTGCAACCATCACTCCATCCACTGGATGACTCCAGAGCATTTATCTCAGTTCTTGACAATTTCTCTAAATGTATGTGGCACATCTTCAGCTGCCTACAAAACATTCCCAATAGCAGGGCTGCTGCCATCAAAATACTCAAGCCCTTATCAAGGGTCTGTAATAGTCAGCTGTGTTAATCTAGAAAAGACATCTTTTGGAGCTTCAGTTTTTCTGTCTGTCACAAAAGCTGGTTTAAAGTAGATCTACAGTATGAGACTTTAAGGCCTGGAAGGACTAACTGTTGGCGGAACCTCTGTGCTTTGCCTAAAGTCCCTATATTTATAACTTGTGCTACCCAATACAATTTAGTTTCAATTTAAATGAAAGTGTATATGATTAAAAATTCCCTCCCTCGGTCTCACTAGCCACTTTGAAATGCGCTGTGGCTACCGCAATGGACAATGCTGATAGAGAACATTTTCATCTTTGCAGAGAGTTTTATTGGACATTTTTGTAATTTAAGCAACCATCAGGTGTGTATTAGTCAGGGTTCCCTAGAGTGACAGACTAATGGGATAGATGTAGGTGCATATGAGAGGGAGTTTATTAAGGAGCATTGACTTACACAGTCACAAGGTGAAGTCCCACCATAGGCTGTCTACAACCTGAGGAGCAAGGAAGTCAGTCCGAGTCCTGAAATCTCAAAAGTAGGGAAGCCGAGTGCAGCCCTTCAGTCTGTGGCAGATGGCCTGAGAGCCCCTGGCAGACCACTGTTGTAAGTCCAAGAGTCCAAAAGCTGAAGAACTTGGAGTCTAATGTTGGAGGGCAGGAAGCATCCAGCATAGGAGAAGGATGGAGGCCAGAAGACTTAGCGAGTCAAGTCCTTTCATGTTCCTCTGTCTGCTTTTATCCTAGCTGCACTGGCAGCAGATTAGATGCCCACCCAGACTGAAGTGGGTCTGCCTCTCCCAGTCCACCGACTCAAGTGTTAATCTCCTTTGACAACACCCTCACAGACACTCCCAGGAACGATATACTTTGCATCCTTCGATCCAATCAAGTTGACATTCAATATTAACCAAGGTCTGGAGCGGAAGTGTCTAAAGCCATCATGTCTGAAGCCTCCCCATTCACCCAGATTCTTCTTCTTCTTCTTCTTTTTTGAGATGGATTCCTGCTCTGTCACCCAGGCTGGGGTGAAGTGCTGTGATCTCTGCTCACCGCAACCTCCACCTCCTGGGTTCAAGCAATTCTCCTGCCTTGGCCTCCCGAGTAGCTGGTATTACAGCCATCTGCCACCATGCCCAGCTAATTTTCCTATTTTTAGTAGAAACAGGGTTTCATCATGTTGGCCAGGCTGGTCTTGAACTCCTGACCTCTAGTGATCCACCCGCCTCGGCCTCCCAAAGTGCTGGGATTACAGGCATGAGCCACAGTGTCCCGCCCCCATTAACTCAAATTCTCTTTTTTCTGTATCTCATAGTACCATGTAACACTATTGTTATGGACTGAATTGTGTCCCTCTCAAATTTATGTGTGGAAGCCTTAACTTCCAATGTAACTATATTTAGAGATAGGGCCTTTAAAGAACTTTTAACCTATAGATTAAAAGAGAGTGGGTCCCTAATCTGATAGGTTGTTTCTCAGCAGACTCCTGTGGCTGCGAATATCCCTATGCAGAGAAATGCTGGAACCCACCAGAGCATACTGGAACTCTCTGTCATGACCTCTGGCAGGGCCAGGACTTTGGGGAGGCAATTAAGTCACCCTAGGCACAGTTTAAGGATTGTGGACTTGCTGGACCTGCATTTGCACAAATCTGAGAACAAGTTTTGACCTTGACATCTGGGATTGGCCTTGGGCATAAGCTTGGGGCACCAACAGTGTTCACTATTGTCCCCATGGACCTTTTGACACTTATTACAATATATTCTGCTTTATATTATAGTTAGCTCTGTACAGAACTTTCCCCTTATTAAATCCTAAGTTTCTTGAGAGCAGAAACTTACTGTCTTTCTCATCTTTCCTCTCCAAGTGCTTAGTCACTCAAAAGAGATGGTTGTGATGTTGAATTCCCTCTATCGTTAGCCTATTGCTGTAGTGGAAAGCTTCCATTCTGTTTCCCCATTCTGAGTTTCATCATAAACCAGCAGAAATAATATCTCTAAAAGACTTGGAAGGGCCACGTGTGATGGCTTATGCCTGTACTTCTAATGTTTTGGAAGCCAAGATGGGAGAATCACTTGAGGCCAGGAGTTTGAGACCAGCCTGGGCAACACAGCAAGACCCCACCCCTTCAAAAACATACAAAAATTAGCCAAGCATGACAGCCTGCTTCTGTAGTCCCAGCTACTTGGGAGGATGAGGCAGTAGGATTGCTTGAGCCCAGGAGATAAAGGCTGCAGTGAGTCATGATCATGCTACTGCACTCCAGCCTGGGTGACAGAGACACTGTCTCTTAAAAAAATATTTGAAGATGGGGCCAGGTGCGGTGGCTCATGTCTGTAATCCTAGCACTTTGGGAGGCCAAGGCAGGCAGATCACCAGGTCAGGAGTTTGAGACCAGCGTGGCCAATATGGTGAAACCCTGTCTCTATAATAATACAAAAATTAGCCAGGCGTGGTGGCCTGTGCCTGTAGTCCCAGCTACTTGGGAGGCTGAGGCAGAATAATCGCTTGAACCCGGAAGGCAGAGGATGCAGTGAGCCAAGATCACGTCACTTCACTCTAGCCTGGGCGACGAAGCAAAACTACATCTCAAAGAAAAAAAAAAAAAAAAAAAAAA
>PVKP010032434.1:0-25942 GCA_004027715.1 Plecturocebus donacophilus | reverse complement strand
TAATGGGTGCGTATATATTTAGGATCGTTAGCTCTTCTTGTTGCATTGATCCTTTCACCACCATGTAATGTCCCTCTTTGTTTCTTGTGTTCTTTGTTGTTTTAAAGTCTGTTTTATCAGAGACAAAAATCACAGCTTCTGGTAATGCTAGCTGGCTGTTTTGCCCATTAGTTGATGTAGATTCTTCATTATGGTGATGTTCTTTACCTTTTGGTATGATTTTGGAATGGCTGATACTGGTTGTTCCCGTCCATGTGTAGTGCTTCTTTCAGAAGCTCTTGTAAAGCAGGCCTGGTGGCGATGTAATCTCTGAGTACTTGTTTGTTCGCAAAAAATTTTATTTTTCCTTCGCTTATGAAGCTTGTTTGGCCGGATATGAAATTCTAGGTTGAAAGTTCTTTTCTTTAAGGATGTTGAATGTTGGCCCCCACTCTCTTCTGGCTTGTAGGGTTTCTGCTAAGAGGTCTGCTGTGAGTCTGATGGGCTTCCCTTTGTGGGTAACCCGACCCTTCTCTCTGGCTGCCCTTAGCATTTTCTCCTTCATTTCAACCTTGGTGAATCTGACGATTATGTGTCTTGGGGTTGCTCTTCTTGAGGAATATCTTTGTGGTGTTCTCTGTATTTCCTGGACTTGAATATTGGCCTGTCTTGCTAGGTTGGGGAAGTTTTCCTGGATACTATCCTGAAGAGTATTTTCCAGCTTGGATTCATTCTCTTCGTCACATTCAGGTACACCTATCAAACGTAGATTAGGTCTTTTCACATAGTCCCATATTTCTTGGAGACTTTGCTCATTCCTTTTTCCCCTTTTTTCTGTCATCTTGCCTTCTCGTTTTATTTCATTGAGTTTATCTTTGACCTCTGATATCCTTTCTTCTGCTTGGTCATTCGGCTGTTGAAACTTGTGCATGCTTCGTGAAGTTCTCGTGTTGTGTTTTTCAGCTCCATCAATTCACTTATATTCCTCTCTAAGTTGTCCATTCTCATTAACATTTCGTTAAATCTTCTTTCAAGGTTCTTAGTTTCTTTGCATTAGGTTAGAACATGTTCTTTTAGCTCACAGAAGTTTCTTATTATCCACCTTCTGAAGCCTGATTCTGTGAGTTCATCACACTCATCCTCCGTCAAGCCTTGTTCTCTTGCTGATGGGGAGCTGTGATCCCCTGTAGGAGGAGAGGCATTCTGATTTTGGGTGTTCTCAGCCTTTTTGCACTGTTTTCTTCCCATTTTTGTGGATTTATTCACCTGTCGTCTTTGTAATTGCCGACTTTCAGATTGGGTCTCTGAGTGGACGTCCGGCTTGTTGGTGATGAAGTTTTTTCTGTTTCTTAGTTTTCCTTCGGGGGGCGCCCCTTCCCCACAGAGCTGGGCCTTCCCGGGTTCAGCTGTGCTTGCTGTGCTTCCCGGGTTCAGCTGTGCTTGCTCTCAGTCCTCAGCGCTTCCAATTGCTGTTCTCCTTGTGGGGATGGGACCAGCCGAGCCCGACTAAAAGGGCATCCAGTCCCGTACACTCCACACCGAGAAGCGCCGCGCCGGCCAAAAGAGTCGCGCTGGCGACCCGTGTGGCTCCTTTGCCGGGAATCTCCCAGTCTGTGGGCATCAAAAATTCGTCTGCCATTGTGGCATCCACTTGCTCTCTGTGCTTTTACTGGGAGCTACAATCCTGAGCTGCTGCTATGCGGCCATCTTGGATCTCTCTCCCACATTGGAGCATTTTACGCACTTTCTCCGTCATTTATTTTTAACCGGAGCAACTGGATGGCTGGGGGTTTGTAAGAAGGCGGATACGTTTGTAAGAAGGCGGATGTGAGGTGGAGGTAATGGGATGAATCGCCCGGTTTTGGCCACGCGAATTTGAGATGCTCCTTCGATGTCTCGGTGAGGATATAGAGCAGGAGAGTTGGTTGCATAGGTCTGGATCTTGGAAGGGATCAGCGGAGGAGAGATTTCAGAATCCCCAGCATATAGATGGCGTTTGAGGCCATGGGACCAGCTGAGATCATTTAGGGAGATACTGGAGAGAGAGAGAAAGGGTCTGAACATTGATCGCTGGGGCTTTCCAACATGCAGAGGTCTGCAAAGGAGCAAAGGAGAAGTGGAGAAGTGACACCTTTTCAAATACAAACTGACGGGTCCAGAGTTCACAGCGCAGCCGCCTCCTCTGGCTCTCACACTCCAGGCCACTCTCCGGCTTTCCTAACTGCCCCAGGCCAAGTTCTTCACAACTAGGGACAGCCCTTGTACCCCAGAGCAGCTGAAATTATTCAGCACACCAGTCCTGAGCCTGTTCATTCTGCCTTCTCAGGGAGGGAGCCTGTTCACTCCTTCTCAGGGAAACCACAGTAGAGCCTCTGTCCAGTTTCCACCCTCTCTGCTCTAGTTCCTCCCCTTCTCTTGCGATCTGTCAGTAACAAATCTTAATAGCAGCCAACTCTGGATCTGTTGGCCTTATTAGACCTAAATAACAATAAAACCTATCAAAACATCACGAGCTAGAGATAACGAATAACTGATGAAATCCCCATTTTAGCTCCCTGATCCATGGAGTCAAGTGTCCTGTACTCCCCTACTCCCAATATGGTAAATAAAACAATACAATTTTTCTGGGGGAATTTCAAATTTTCGTGGCACCAGTGGCAAACCCAAATGATGCAGTGACAACCCTATGTTGTCACCCTGTTTGGCAGATGAACTGTTGTTTCCATCCCCCAGTATTGTGTCATGCGCAGGTTTCGTTCGCATGTTCTCAATCTGTTGAAAGTCATTAAGCAAAGTTTTGAGCTGGGGCTGGATGCGGTGGCTCACGCTTGTAATCCCAGCACTTTGGGAGGCCGAGGCAGGCAGATCACCTGAAGTCAGGAGTCCAGGGCCAGCCTGGCCAACATGGTGAAACCCTGTCTCTTTTGAAAATACAAAAAAATTAGCTGGGAATGGTGGCATGCGCCTGTAATCCCAAATACTTGAGAGGCTGAGGCAGGAGAATCGCTTGAACCCGGGAGGCAGAGGTTGCAGTCAGCCGAAATCGTGCCACTGCACTCCAGTCTGGGCGAGAAGAGTGAGACTCTGTCTCAAGAAAAATAAATAAATAAAAATTGAACTGAGCAGTTCACTTAGGGACATGTTGCTTGTTTAAGGTCTTAGAGCATCTTTTATGATAGGCATGACATGTCATTCTACTGCCCCTGGTGACCCTCCCGCCCCCAACTTCTAGCAGAAAGTGCTGATAGATTACCATGCTCTTTCCTGCCAAGCCCAGGCACGCCTTCAGAATTCCTCTAAACCAAGGACCTTGGGCAAGCACTGCCAACCGATCAGACGTGGTTTCCAGGTGAAACCCAGAGCTTTCCTTCCAGGTAAAACCAGAATTGCTGACTAAAGCTTTGGATGTAATGTCTCAGCCAGGGGTGAGTTCACCAAAGAGATCAATCATCTAAAGAACAGCTTATCATGATGTCAGCCACAGCATGGTGATCAGAGAGAGCCTGGGACAGATGCTTCGCTGAAATCTGGAAATTCCACAGAGGCTGGTGGAGTGATCAGTTGGAGTTAAGTCAGACAGACCTGAGGGAAAGTGCTAGCTCTGCCTCTTATAGATTGAATGAGCCTGCGGAAGTCATATGATTATTCTGAGACTCAGTTTCTTTGTGTGTAAAATGGCGATAATCATACCCTTGTTGCAGGGTTTGAGGAAGATTCAATACTATACATACATATGTGTGTGTATGTGTGTGCACTTGGTACAGAGCCTGAGACACAGTAACTATTCTCTACATGGTAGATATTATTATTGCCTTCTCATAAAGGAGAAAAGGGGATTATTTGGTGAGACCTTTAAAAAAATCTCATTTGCTTTTGTGAATCCACCCTGTCCCCAGAATGATCCGTGACAATTTCCAAACATGATTACTTTGTCTGAATAGATTATAAAATTTCCAGGGAACAATATTTTTTTAACCACATGCTGACTCTGGGGTGTCCTTTTTGCCCCCCAAAGTTTAGATATTTCCATCAGAGAGCAGGCTACGCGTTCATTGGAACGTGCTCTGAGTTCCAACGGGGACACTGGGATGCCAAGAACGTGCTGCCCTGACGTCGTCAGTGGGCTGGAGGCAGATGTCCCTGAGTACTCACTGGTCACTTAGTCTGTGCACCTTCACAGAAGATGGCATCTCTGCGGGCCCCTCACCTCCCTCGCTGTACAGGGCACTTCTGCAACCCAGTGGTCCCCTTGGAGGTGGAAGCAAAAGGAAAAGCTCTGGGTGGAGTTTCCCCAGCTCCTCGATAATCTATAAAAATCTCTGACACATCAGAGGAGTTTGTCTCTAACATGAAAAGCTGCTTCTCATCGCTCTTCTATTCATTCAGCCATTAGTTAATTAATTCTCTCAACATGTATTTATTCAGTTCCGGCTGTGTGCCAGGGTCTGTGCTGGATGCCGGGGGCATCATATCAGCCAAACATGGTTGCTGGCCTCATAAAAATCATTCTAGTGGGGAAATTGGATATTAAACGAGCAGTGTCACAACTCTCTAATTACAAACAGTGGATGTGCCCTCAGGGAAGATCATCATGTGCTGTGAAAGAGTAAAAATGAGGGGATCCGATCAGAGCTGAGGGAGTTGCATTTCGGCTGAATTCCGAAAGATCCATGAGAATTAACATGCAAAACAGGTGCAAAGATTCAGTTGGGAGAGCGACGCCTTCCAGGCAGAGGCATGTGCAAAGGCCCTGGGGTGGAGCCTTTGAAAGAAGGAACCTAAGAGCTGTGGTGATGGTACCATGTGTGTTAATGCCGCTTTTATTTTTAAAAGGACTTAACTTTTTAGAGCAGTTTTAGGTTCACAGCAAAATTGAGAGGAAGATACGGAAATTTCCATATGCCCCCCCACACCCTCACATGCACAACCTCCCCAGCTATCACTGTCCTCCACCAGAGTGGAGCATTTGTTACAATTGATGAACGAAATTGACACGTCATTATCACCCAGCATCCATAGTTTACGTTTGGGTTCATTCTTGGTGTTATACAGTCTGAGTTTAAACTCTATCCATTGTTACAGTATCATACAGAATAGTTTCCTTGACCACAATATCCTCTGTGCTCCATCCACCTGTTTGTCCCTGTCTCCCTCTTGACCCCTGGCAACCTCTGATCTTTTTACTGTCTTCATACTTTTGCCTTTTCTAGAATGTCAAATAGTTGGAATCACACAGTAGCCTTTTCAGATGGACCTTTTTTACTTACTAAATATGGCTTTCAGTTTCCATCATATCTTTTCATGACTCGATGGCACATTTCTTTTTAGTGCTGAGTAATATTCCATTTTCCAGATGTGCCACCATGTATTTTTCCATTCAATTACTGACGGGTATCTTGGCTGTTTCTAGTTTTTAGTAATTATGAATAACTCTGTTGTACATATCTGTGTGCAGGTTTTTGTGCGGACATAAATTTTCAATTTCTTTGGATAAATGCCAAGACGTGTGATTGCACAGTGAGAGGTATGTTTGGTTTTGTAAGAAGTTGCCAAACTGTCTTCTAAAGTGGCTGTGCCATTTTGCGTTCTCACCAGCAATGAATCAGAGTTCCTGTGGCCCCACATCTTCACCAGCATTTGGTGTTGTCAGCGTTCTGGATTTCAGTCATGTTAATAGGAGTGTAGTGATGGCTCATTGTTGTTTTAGTTCACATTTCCCCGATGACCCATGATATGGAGCATGTTTTCATGTGCTTATTTTTCTCTATCTTCTTTGGTGAAGTGTCTGTCACAGCCTTTGGCCCAATGGTTAATTTTTCATAGCTGACCAGTATGATGAGGGCTGCTAGGGATGAAGGTTGGTGATACTCAAAACGTGAGTTTCTGTCTTTTTGAGTATCCACGTTTGAATTAGGCAACCTGGCTGCATGAAACTCTTAGGTTTTTTTTCCCACTTTTTCAGCCATCTTCCAGGGTTATATCCTAAGGTAATGTTGGGGCCCCTGGTTTTTACTGTTGATGATTATTTTTAAATGGCTGTGACCTCACTGCTGTATTTGATTTTTTCTAAACACAAGGGCAGCGGGCAATGGCTCACACCTGTAATCCCAGCACTTTGTGGGGCCGAGGAAGGCAAATCACTTGAGGCTAGGAGTTTGAGACCAGCCTGGCCAACATGGTGAAACCCTGTCTCTACTAAAAATTCAAAAATTAGCCCAGCATAGTGGTGCATGCCTGTAATCCCATCTACTTGGGAGGCTGAGGCACAAAAGTGTCTTGAACACAGGAGGCAGACGTTGCAGTGAGCTGAGATTGTACCACGGCACTCCAGCCTGGGTGACAGATCAACACCCTGTCTCAGAAAAAAAAAAAGTAATTGATACAAAAAACCACACAAGAAGTATAGGATTTGATAATATTTTGATGTATGTATATAGCCATGAAATCATAGCTCCAATCAAGACAACAAATATATCCACCACCCAGAAAATATCCTCATACCTCTTATTCCTGGGTCTGCTTCCCCTTTCAGGTTCTACCCCCAAACCCAGTCCCAAGGCAATCTGCTTTCTGCCATTAAAGATGAGTTTGCATTTTTGAAATTAGACTGAGCATTTGCTCTTTCCTCATCTGGCTTCCTACTTAACATACATATTTTGAGATTCGTCCATGTTGCTGCATGTCTCATTGGTTCATTCCTCTTCATTGTTAAGTAGTATTCCATCACATGGATGTACCACAGAGAGTTTATCCATGCGTCTGTTGATGGACATTTGGGTTGTTTTCAGTTTGTGACTATAACACATAAACATGCTATGGAATTCATGTATCAATCTTTGTATGGACATGTGATTTCATTCCTGCTGTGTCATCCTCAATGCTTGCCATGATCAGTCTTTCTGAGTTTAGATATTCCAGCAAGAGAGCAGAGGGATCTCAGTATGGTTTCAATTTGCATTTCCGTAACAAATGATCCTGAGCCTTTTTTTATTTTTTATTTTTTTTTGAGGCGGCGTCTGTCACTGTCGCCCAGGCTGTAACGCAGTGGCGCGATCTCGGCTCACTGTAATCTCTGCCTTCCGGGTTCAAGTGATTCTCCTGCCTCAGCCTCCTGAGTAGCTGGAACTACAGGCATGTGCCACCACGCCCAGCTAATTTTTTCCTGTTTTTAGTAGAAATGCGGTTTCACCGTGCTGGCCAGGTTGGCCTGAGCCTCTTTTATGTGCTGCTTTGCCATCTGGACACCTTACTTGGGTGACACATCTAGCAAAATGTGTTGCCCATTTGGGGGAGTTGTCACCTTAGTACTGAGTTTTCGGAGTCCTTTTTATATTCTAGATACAAGTCGTTTATTAGATATCCATTTGGCAAAGTCTGTAACTTGTCTTTTTATTTTTTTAACAGTATCTTTCAAAGAACAGAAGTTCTCAATGTTGACGAAGTTCAGTTTATTATATTTTTCCTTTATGTATCGTATTCTTGGTATTATATCTAGGACATCTTTGCCTAAGATGAGAAGTTGTATGGTTTAAGGTTTTACACTTAGGCCTGTGGTTCATTTCGCATTTGTTTTTGTATACGGTGTAAAGTATGAATTAAAGTTTGGTTTAATTTTTGCATACAGATATTCGATTATTCCAGCTACATTTGTTGACAGGCTATTGGTATGGCCTAAAAGTTTATATCCTCCACAAATTCCTAGGTTGAGATCCTAATCCCCAAGGTGATGGTATGAGGAGGTGGGGGCCTTTGGGGTGCTGATTAAGTCATGAGGGCAGAGCCTTCATGAATGTCATTAGTGCCCTTATAACAGAGCCTCAGAACTGCCTTGTCCGTTCCTCACTGGGAGGACACAGCAAGAAGACTGTCTGTGAGTCTATGAAGAAGCAGATCCCTGACCAGACACAGAATCTGAGGCCACCTTGATCCTGGACTTCTCAGCCTCCAGAACTGTGAGAAATAAATTTGTGTTGTTTAGAAGTGTCCAGATTATGGTATTTCAGCATAGTAGCCTGAGTGGACAGAGGCAACCATCCTTTCTCAACTGAATCGATGTTACCCATTTGTTGACAATCAATCATCCGTGCATGTATAGATCTATTTCTGGACTGTCTGTTCTGTTTCATTGATCTATTAGTCTGCCTTCATGCTAATGCCATACAGTTTTGATTACTAAAGATTATAAGTTTTAGAATCAGCTTGTGTAAACAGTGTCAATCACAGAGTGTTCAGAAGTTAAAGGTGTACTGTGGTTTCAAATAAGGTAGTTAATCGTTGTTTTTCATCATTCGGCATGAATATCCCCTACATATCTCTGAAGTTTAATTTTGTTCTTCATTTTAAGAAAAAAATAACGTTGTGAACAGCTTGAACCTGACAAGTTCACTTGAAACCATTGCACAGGGAGTCAACTGCTCAGCAGCCTTTGGTGGGACTGTGTGACCTCCTGACAGTGAGCAGCTCTGGAAACAAAACTGACGTGGGTCTCTGGGAGGGACAGGGGAAGGGTCTGCATACAAATTGAAGATCCAATTTCTGTTAATTTTTTATATAATTGTATATTTTAATATTTTAATTATATTTTAATATACAATTATAATTGATTTTAAGTCTATCTCTGGAAATATAAGCTTTAATAGTTTACGTCTTCACTTAATCACTTATTAAATCATTTTATAACCCTTAATAAAGTTAGATAGTATAACTTCTCAAACTTTGTTCTCTTCTAAAGTTGCTTTTGTTTATCCAAGGCTCTTTGCATTTCCAGGTGAATTTAGAATTAGTTTTTCAGTTTTCTACACAATGAATTCCGCTGCGATTTCAAATGGGATTGCATTGAATCAGAATCAATTTTGAGAAAATTTACGGTTTAATAGTCTTAGGTCTTCTAATCCATGAGCACAATATCACTCTCCATTTAGTTAATTGAATTTATTTAATTTCTCTTAATAATGTTTTAGAGTCTTCAGCAACCAGGTCTTACACATCTTTTGTTAGGTATATCCCTAAGTATTTTATATTCATATGACATTGTTATATTATTGTTTTTAAAATTTCAGTTTCCAATTGTCCATTGCCAGTTTATGCAAATCTGATGGACTTTTATACATCCATTCTGTATACTGCCACCATGCTGAACTCACCTATCAATTCTGGTTTCTTTTTTTGTAAATTCCATGGGATTTTCTACATGGATATGATTTCATCTGCAAGTAGAGAGAGTTTTACTTCTTGTTTCCAATCTGTGTACCTTTTCCCCCTCCCCACTTACCTTGTTGCACTTTATCTCCAGTACAATTTTAATAGAAGTGGTGAGAGTGGAAATCCTTATCTGTTCTGATCTTAGCCTTGTATTGGTCTGCTTTCACACTGCTGATAAAGATGTACCCGAGACTGGTAATTTATAAAGAAAAAGAGGTTTAACGAACTCAAGTTCCACGTGACTGGGGAGGCCTCACAATCATGGCAGAAGGTGAAAGACACATCTTACATGGTGGCAGTCAAGAGAGAATGAGAGCCACGTGAAAGGGGAAATTCCTTATAAAACCATCAGATCTCATGAGACTTACTTCCATGAGAAGAGTACAGGGGAACCACCCCATGATTCAGTTACCCCCCAGTGGGTCCCTCCCATGATACATGGAAATTATGGGAGCTACAATTGAAGATGAGGTTTGGGTGGGGACACAGCTAAACTATGTCAGTCTTTTACCATTAAATATGATGTTAGCTGTAGATTTTTCATAGAAGTTCTTGGTCAATTTTCCTTCTCTTTCTAGTCTGCAGAAAGTTTTTTATCAGGAATGGGTACAAATTTTGTCAACTGTCTTTTGAATTCAGAAAAATGATCATACAGACCTTCCTTATTAGTCTGCAAATATTGTGAATTACATTGACTGATTTTTGAGTCTTCATTCAACCTTGTATTCCTGAGATAAACTTAGTTGGTCATGATTTGTATCCCTTTTATACAATATTGGATTTGATTTGTTAAAATTTTCTTAACAATTTTTGCATCTTTTTTCATGAAGAATATTTGTCTATAGTTTTCTTGTAATGTCTTTACCTGGTTTTAATAATACTGGCTTAACAGAATCTGCTGGGAAGTATCCTTTAGTTTTATGGAAAACTTAGAATGGTTATTATTCTATTATTATTTCTGTTATTATGTTATTATTTCTTCCTTAACTATTTGGTAGGACTTGCCAGTGAAGTCCTCTGGGTCTTTAGTTTTTTATGCAGGAAGATTTTTAATTGCAAATTTAATTTCTTTAATAGATACAAGGCTATTTGGGTTCTCTAGTTCCTGAATGAGCCTTGGTAGATTTTGTTTTGTTAAGTAATTTATCCTTTTCATCTAAGTCATATAATGTATTGGCATAATATTTCCTTATCTTAATATCCATAAAATGCATAGTGATCTTACCTTTCTCATTCCTGACATTGGCAATTTGTTTTTTATCTTTTTTTCCTGATCAGTCCTACAGGTGTTTATCAATTTTATTGCCTTTTGTATAAACCAGCTTTTGGTTTTATTTTTTTTCTATAATTTTCTGTTCCATTTTATATTTAATTGATTTCTGCCTTGATCTTTATTATTTTCTTTCTTCTGCTTACTTTAGCTTTACTTTTCTTTCCATTTTACTAGTTTCTACATGGAAGCTCAGGATATTGGCTTGAGACCTTTATTCTTTTATAATACAGATATTTAGTGCTATAAATTTCCCTCTATTGCCTTAACTGGGATCCCACAAATTTTGATATATTGTGTTTTCCTTTCTGCTTAAAAATTTTAAAATTTTTTCTCTTGAGTTCTTCTTTGACTTACAGATTATTTAGAATGTGTTATATCATTTTCTAATATTGGGATGTTTTCCAGAGATCTATTGTCAATTTCTAATTTAATTTTATTGTTGTCAAAAAACATTGTATGTCTTGAATGCTTTTGAGTTTATTGAGACTTCTTTTATGAAGCAGAATAGGATCTATTATCGAAAATGTTTCATGTAGGCTTGAGAAGAATGTATATTTTGCCATCATTAGGTGATGTATACTATAGATGTCAACTAAGTCAAGTTGGTTGATTGTGTTGTTCAAGACTTATGTATCTTTACTGATGTTCTATCTACTTGTTTTATC
Organism: Plecturocebus donacophilus; assembly: GCA_004027715.1. Taxonomy (NCBI): domain Eukaryota; kingdom Metazoa; phylum Chordata; class Mammalia; order Primates; family Pitheciidae; genus Plecturocebus; species Plecturocebus donacophilus. Next base: position 14,824 of record PVKP010032434.1, on the reverse strand, counting down.
AATGAGAGAGAGGTATTTAAATCCCCAACTTTAATTGTGGATGTGTCTATTTCTCTATATAGTTTTGCTAGTTTTTGCTTCATATATTTGGAAGTTCTGTCACTAGGCGCAGAAACATTTAAGATTTTTATAACCTCTTGATGAGTTGACCCTCTTGTATTATAAAACGACCCTCTTTATTACTAGTGATATTCTTTGTTTTGAAATCCACCCTGTCTTAATATAACCACTCCAGCTTTCTTTAAATGGGTGCATACAGGATATATAATTTTCTATTTTTATTGAACTTGTATCTTGTTATTTAAAGTGAGTTTGTATCTTGTTATTTTGTATCTTGCTGTTTTGTATCTTGTTATTTAAAGTGAGTTTGTATGCAGCATATAGTTGAGTTGTGTTTTTTTTGTTTTTTTGTTTTTTTAGCTGATTTTTTTGTTTGTTTTTTTTGTTTGTTTGTTTTTTTGTTTTTTTAGCTGATCTGACAGTCTCTGACTTTAAGTGGCATTTTAGACTATTTACATTTCATGTGATGATTTAGGTTTAAATCTTCCATATATCTATTTGTTTTCTTCTTATCGTATTTATTCTTTGTTTTTCTTTTAATGTTTTTCTGTCTTCTTTTAGGATAATAAATTTTTTAATGATTCTGTTTAATCTCCTTTGTTGGCATGTTAGCTATACCTATTGTGTTATTTTAGTGGTTGTATTAAGATTTATAGCGTACATGTTCAATTTATCACCATCTACTACAACTGTTATTGCATCACCTATTGTGTACTATTAATATCTTAAATAGCATATATCCATTTATCTCCACCTGATCATTATGCTGTTGTTAGCACATATTATTCTATACATGGTATAAACTCCATAATTTTATTTTTTTTATTTTTTGCTTTAAATGGCCAATTACTTCTTAAATCCATTTAAATAATAATTATTATAAAAATTATTTTATATTTACTCACAGTTAATATTTCTAGTGCTCTTTTTCTCTTGGTTGATTCACATTTCCATCTGGTATTATCTTCCCTCTACTTGAAAGACTTTCTTTAAGATTTCTTAGACTGTAGTTTTCCTAGTGATTAAATCTTTTAGCTTTTGTATGTTTGAAAAAAATTTTATTTGGCCTTTGTTTATAAGGCATGGTTTTGTTGGATAAAAAATGTTGTGTGGACATCTGTTTTCTTTCAGTAATTTAAACATGTTGTTTCTTTGTCTTTTCTTTGCCTTGTATTGTTTCTAGTGAAAAATCTGCTGTCATTCTTATTTTTGTTCCTCTGTAGATGATGCATACAATTTTTCTTAACCCATCTGGCTGCTTTGAGGTTTTCTCTAAATCACTGGTTTTAAGTAATTTGATCATTAAAGTGGGTAGACTTGTGTTACCAGAAAATAATACATCCACGTCCTAACCCCTAGTACCTGTGAAAGTGACCTGATATTTTTAATCTCTGATTTAGAAATATGATTTTTCTAGGTGTAATCAAGTTTAGGTGAGGTTATACCAGATTAGATGGGCCCTAATCCAATGACTGGTGTCCCTATAAGGTGAGGGAAATTTGAACACAGATACACAGAGAGGAGAACATTGTATGGATGCAGACACACACAAAGAGAATGCAATGTGATGATGGAAGTAAAGATGGGACTGATGCTTTAAGCCAAGGAACACCAAGGATTGCTGGCAGCCACCAGAATCTACAAAGAGTCCAGGAAAGCTATTCCCCTAGAGCCTTCAGAGAGAGCATGGCCCTGGTGACATCCTGATTTCACACTCTGGCCTCCAGGACCATGCAAGAATAAATTTCTTTTAAGCCACAGTAGTTTTCATTATAGCAGGCCCAGGAAACTAATACTACTGTGATGTGCCCCAGTGTAGAGTTTGTGTTTCTTGAGCTTATATTTTATTGAGCTTCTTGGATCTGCAGGTTTGTAGTTTTCATCAAGCTTAGAAACTGCCATTAAATCTTCAAATATTTTTCAGCCTTCCCTACCATCTTTGGGGATTCTGATAAAATGTCCCATAAATACTCTGCTCTTTTTTTTTTTTTTAGCTTTTTTTTTTATCTCAAAGTTTTATTTTTGATATTTTCAGTTGTTGTATTGTTATATTTTCAAGTGCACCAAGCTTTCATTTTGCACTGTTTAATCTGCTATTCATCCTGGCCAGTGTATTTTTCATCTCAGACATTGTGGTTTTCATCTCTTGATTTTTTTTGTCTCTTGAGGTGTGATTGGAGGCTTTAATACATCTTCTGTATTGCCAGTAAAATGTTCAATCTTTCCTCTAGCTTCTTGAATGTATTTAATGCCTTTATAATCACTGTTTAAATGTCCTTGTCTATTATTTCTATTATCTGTGTCATTTCTGGCTTTATTTTCTTGACTCATTGTTCTCATTATGGGGCTTATTTTATCACTTCTTTGCATGCCTGGTAATTTTTGATTGGATAACAGAGGCATTGTGAGTTTTGCTTTTTGGAGTGCTGGATATTTTTGTATTCCTCTAAGTATTCCTAAGCTTTACTCTGTGACATAGTTGGAAACCACTTAGTTTTTTCAGGCCTTGTTTTTAAGTTTTCTGAGATGGGACCAGAGCAACATTTAGTCTAGGACTAACACCTAGTCCACTGAGAAGCACTCTACTCTATGCCCTGTGAATTGTGAGAATTTCCACTCAGGGTAGTGGAAACAGTAGCTATTCCTAGCCCTTTGTAAGCTCTGAGGCTTCTTCCATGACCTTTTTGGATGACTATTTCCTTAGTCTCAGAATATGGAAGAATCCCGTAGGCAAGGCCTATTTATCCACTAGGTAGAATAGGCACAGTGCCTAGGGCCTACAGTACTTTTAGGGACTCATGAAAACACTTTAATTTATTTTATGTTTGGAAAAAAAAGTGTTAAGAAAATGTTTTAACACATGCTAACATATTCATCTTTATGGCAATATAATCGCAAAATGTGGATACATGGAGGAAGCAGTACAGGAAAGCAAAGTGACTGGGGCCCACGGAAACATAATGCAACCTTGCATGTGGGTAGGGGAGAGCATGTTGGCTAAGAGCTGGAGGTGAGCATCATCTCTCAACAGGTAGTATTGGAAACGGTGTGATTGGGTGAGCTCCCAATAGAGCTGGTTTCCTGGGCAACAAGCCAAAAGCAAAGCCTGGGCTCTGGGTTTGACCCACATGGACGAGCAAGAGAAAAAAAGAGGAACATGGTGGCCAGAGAGAGAAGGGCATTTAGCAATATTGTGTGGGTGGAGTGAAGAGCAGGGCACTTAAAGTTGGCAAACTCAGGACAAGTTCACTTGCGTTTCTCAGCCTGAATTTCCTTGTCTCTACAAGGAATGATACACTCATGTATTAGAATGATACACTCATTTTATTTTTTCAAGACAGAATTTCGCTCTGTCACCCTGGCACAGTCTTGGCTCACTGCAACCTCTGCCTCCTATGCTCAAGCAATCCTCCCACCTCAGCCTCCCAGGTAGCTGGAACTACAGGCACATACCACACCACCCCTGGCTAATTTTTGTGTATTTTGGTAGAGATGGGGTTTCACCATGTTATCCACGCTGGTCTCAAACTCCTGGGCTCAAGTGATCCTCCTGCCTCGGCCTCTGAGAGCCCTAGGATTGTAAGTATGAGCCACTGTGCCCAACCATGAATCTCATTTCTAATCCCTAATTGGGGAACTGTCTGATTTGATCAGGCAGTTTGGGCCATGATAGGATACTTGTCCTTATTGTCTGGTCTCAGGATGACCTGCCTCCTTCATTCCAGCTCAGAGGGTGAATGGAGACTCGGAATTCCATCCAAGTGCTCAGAAAAAAAAGAAAAAGTAAATTATAAGAACAGGCTCCATTCAAGACTAGAGCTCACATTCTTAGAAGGCTGCAGTTCTTCAGTCTAAACAGAGTCTAACCAATTCCTGTGTGAAGGCTGAAGGCCAGGACCTGCCCTTATAACCCTCCATCCCAGATAGAGTTAATGAAACTGGAGTTCAGTCTTTGTCACCTTCTGTTCAAATACCCTGGCTAGCTTGTAACAAGAAAGAATTAGGGCATAGCTCATATACAAAAGTGAAAAAGAAACAAGCTATAATCCATGGGAAGACTTTCTATTTCTTAATCTGTCTCCTGTCCCAAATAGCTCAGCTCTCTTCCCTCAATTCGCGTTTATATGTTAAACGTCTTTCTTGTAGCCGATGCCACCAGACTGACAGTCCCTAAACTAGGTCAGAGAGAGAGATGTATCGACAAAGTCCCTCAGGCTACATCACCTGTGTCCTCACTCTGTCTCCTGTTCCCTGGCCTGCTTTCCCTGGCATCTTAGGGTGACCCCTGTTCCCAGAACCACAGAAGCCTAGGGAGTCCTCTGTCCAGCTCCAGGCTTCCTGATCTGCAGATTATCAGCCCTCATAGCTGGAAGGAGGGAGGGAGATGGGGCTTGACTGTCCCCAGCCCTTTGCACCCCTTCACTACCCTGAGTCCTCTTATTTTTATTCCACTCTCGTACTAATGGAAGAAAGTCAGAGGACAGTTAGCCACTTGAAACAGCAGCCAGAAAACCACACTTCTCTTCTAGAACTTTCATTGTTGGGGCCTGTTTCAAAGAAACACAGAATCCAAGTAAGGGCTCCCCGTGAGCAGTTGTAACAGCATTGATGTAGCAAGTAAAGAATAGGTTTTATTTTTTGTTGTTTAAAATAGGATCAAACTAACCTTATTTCAAATTCCAGAGCGCAGAGACCAAGAGAAAGAATGACTTGCCCAATGTAACACAGGAAGGAACAGAGTCCAGGGTGTTAAAAGAAAAACTTCAGCTGAATTATATTTAAAGGAGTTTAATTCAGCAGCGAACAATTCTCGAATCAGGCAGCCCTTAGAGTCACAGCAGACTCAGAGAGACTTCAGAGATGCCTCATGGTTAGAACAAATTTATAGGCCAAAAAAAGGGAAATGACGTACCGGAATCTGCAGTGAGGTACAGAAACAGCTGGGTTGGTTCCAGATTGGCGTTTGCCTTGTTTGAACACAGTTTGAACACTCAGCAGAGTATGAATGGTTGAAGTGTGGCTGCTGGGATTCGCCAAGACTCAGCTATTGTTACAAGTGCATTCTCCTGGAACAATAGAAGTATGACCTATCTATTCTCTTAAGGAACATCTTGTAGAAAAGAAAAAAATTGAATCTAGCCTTTTTTTCTTTTTTTTTGAGACAGGATCTTGTTCTGTTTTCCAGGCTGGAGTGCAGTGGCATGATTATGGCTCACTGCAGCCTCGATCTCTCCAGGCTCAAGGGATCCTCTGGCCTCAGCCTCCCAAGTTAGGGTTTCAATCTTATCTGCATATTAAGCTAGGTGAGTCTGGCCATAAGGACTCAAATATAGAAGTACAGGGTTCTTCTCAGGCCACATTTAGTTTGCATTAACAAGGGTCAAACTGCAGTCTTACACTTGCTTTCTCCTTCAATGCACGACAGAGGCCACCTTTTGTGCTCCACTTAATGCCTGCACTACTCCCCAAGTAACTCTCTCTTGTTTGATGTTTGATGCCTTCTGTTAAGAATCTAGGTCCAGCAGCCATAAAAAACGATGAGTTTGTGTCTTTTGTAGGGACATAGATGAACCTGGAAACCATCATTCTCAGCAAACTGACACAAACAGAAAATCAAACACCGCATGTTCTCACTCATAGGTGGGTGTTGAACAGTGAGAACACATGGATGGACACAGGGAGGGGAGCATCACACACTGGGGTCTGTCAGGGGGAAATAGGGGAGGGACAGCGGGGGGTGGGGAGTTGGGGAGAGATAGCATGGGGAGAAATGCCAGATATAGGTGATGGAGAGGAAGGCAGCAAATCACATTGCCATGTGTGTACCTATGCAACAATCTTGCATGTTCTTCACCTGTACCCCAAAACCTAAAATGCAATAAAAAAAAGAGTGCATGGAAGGGGAATTAGGAGGCCAAATAAATGGCCAGAATCAAAAATAAACGTTGTCATCTGTGGAAAAAAAAAAAAAGAATCTAGGTCCAGGCCAGGTGTAGTGCCTCACATCTATAATTCCAGTGGTTTGGGAGACCAAGGCAGGTGGATCACTTGAGGCCAGGAGTTCAAGACAAGCATAGGCAACAAAGGGAGACCACGTCTCTATTTAAAAAAAAATTATTAGCCGGGCTTAGTAATGTACACCTGTGGTCCCAGATACTTGGGAGGCTGAGACAGAAGGATCCCTTGAGTCTGGGGAGGTCGAGGCTACAGTGAGCCATAATCATGGCACTGCATTCCAGCCTGGACGACAGAACAAGATCTTGCCTCCAAAAAAAAAAAAAAAAAAGGACTAGATCCAATTTTTTCTTTTCCGCAAGATGTTTTTTGAGAGAATAGATAGGTGATATTTATGACTAATATTTGAAAGGGAAAATGTTACATTTTACCAAAGATCACTAACTAGTGAAGCAAAAGTCCTGATGGATACTACAGACTTGGAAGTAGATGATTTTCCTTTCCAATTGGTGTTTTAAAAATAATGTTTGAATTTTCACTCCTGGGTAGGATGCTGTAAAATATGGTAGACCAGTACTCCATCCAGAAAAAAGCTGGATCAATTTTTTTTTTAATTATACCATAGGAAAACTGTGGGACCAATGAGGGCTGAATCAACTGAAATTTCAGGGAATCATCACTCTCATGAAATGAGCTATCACTGCCATCAGGTTTTTGCCCCTCCTGTCCCCTGGGGGACATTTGCTAATCCTGTCTCTAGACTGAGACTCAGACTTGGTCCAGAAAGAGATCACCTGCAGGGGCAGAGAGAAGCCAGTACGGCTTTTAAGAGTGGAGTTCTGCGGGTCTGGAAGAGGAACTAGAAACTTAAGAGACCCAAGTGCCCACTTTCAAGCTGTATGGGTGTCTGGACAGCTAGATTACTGTCTGAATGGGAAGGGGAAATACCTTGCAGCCTCCAATGCTGAGGGAACAAAGACCCACCAATGGAGGAATCTGCATCAAGATCACCAGTCACTTGCTTCTCAAGATGAGCACCACGTTGAAGCTGCCTGGAGGAAAGGCTGGGAACCCCGAATCTCCTGCAGACCTTCAAGGTAACGGTGTTTGAGACCTGCATGTCTCTCTGTGAGGAGGCTACAAGGGCATGCCCAGAAAAGCATTATGAGAGGAAAACTGAGTTTATTTGAGGTTTGACTGCATGACCAGCCATAACCCAGCTAAATCCCTGATTGGATTGAGATAATCATCCCTAAATTTATCTCCCCAGTAGAGCACAGAGGGCTCTGCAATGGTGGAAGACTCCATCTAGAATCTCCACTCTTTTTCTCTTTCTAAATGCACAGTGTTGAGTATTTAAATGTGTTAAATTTCATTAAGAATAGACACTTAAAAATTACTAACTATACAAAGAAGTGAAAAAATATAACTCTACAATCTAGACATTAACATTGCCTGTATGGATTTAAAAAGAAAACCAACGTTATGTTACGTATTTTAAAAATAAGAGCACAAAAAGTTTGAAAGTAAAATATAGGAAAGAAATGATTTAAACACTAACCAGGAGAAAGCTGGGGAAGCAAAGTAGACTTTAAGTCATGAACGGAGCCAGAATCACATAAGATTCAGATATTGGGGGTAGCAGACAGAAGCTTTAGAATAACCATAATTAATATGTTAAATAATATGGAGGCAGGGTGGACAGAATGAATGAAAAGATTCCGAACTTTAAAAAAAATTGTAAATTACAAAGACTCAATAGACTTTGTAGAATTCTTTGTAGAATTCAAAAAAATACAATAGTTGAAATTAATAATGAAATGAGTGGTTTCAACAGCAGTTTAGATACAGTAGAACACAATTTTTTTTTTCTTTTTTCTTTTTATTATACCTCAAGTTCTGGGGTACATGTGCAGAACGTGCAGGTCTGTTATATAAGTACACATGCCATGGTGGTTTGTGCATCCATCACCCCATCATCTCCATTAGGTATTTCACCTAACACTATCCCTCCCCAATCCCCCCACCCCCTGCTATCCCTCCCTTAGCCCCGAGACCCCCAACAGGCCATGGTGTGTGATGTTCCCCTCCCTGGTCCACGAGAACACAAAATTTTTAAACAAGAAGTCAAGTGCCCAGAGACAAAAAGAGAAAAATCCATGGCATAAAAGATACATGGGGCACATTCACAATGTTTATCACATAATACTATGTATGTGTATGTATGTACTCTTTCTATATATACTATAGAGTACAGAAAGAGAAGAGAAACAGAAGATAAAAATCAATATTTTAGAAATACCAAATTAGCATTTTTCAAAACTTATGAATATCAATCCCCATGTTTAAGAAACTCAGAACCTCAAGCAAGAGAGACAAATGCAAAACCACGAATAGGCAAATCACAGTAAAACTGTTGAAAAATAAAGAGAAAATCTTAAAAGCATCCAAAAGCAAAAAAAAAAAGCCACATTACCTTTTAAAAAACAGATAGAAATGACAACTGATTTCCCAATAGAAATGATGAAAGCTGGAAGTAATTTATTAACAACTTTAAAATGATGAAAGAAAAAGCACAATCTAGAATCCTAGCTCAGTAAAATATCCTTCAAAAATATAGTGAAATAAAAATATTTTGAAGCAAATGAAAACTGAGGGCATTTGTTGCCAACAGGCCTGTGTTAAAAGTATAATAAATGACAGTTATTCTGGCAGAAGAAAAATGATCCAGGTTGGAAATATAACATGCAGGTTGAAAAGGAAAAGCAGGAAGAGAAAATGTGTGGTAAATATAAATGAATATTTATCGTACAAGGCTATGTGTCTCATGAAATTTAATATATATATATATATATATAGAATTAAAATGCATAACAACAAAAACACAAAAGGTAGGGATTGGTAAATAGAAGGCAAAGATTCTAAGCTTCTGCAAATATCAGAGAAGTGAATAATTATAAAGTATAACTAGTGGATAGATGGAAAATATGAATTAATAAAAATTATTTGACTACTCCAAAAGAAATCAAGAAAAGACTGAAAGGGACAAAAATATATGGGCCAAATAGAACATGAATACTACATTTATATATAAACCACATTATATCAATAATTGCTAACTAATATAATTAGTAGATTTCCAGACCAAATAAAAAAGAAACTCAAATTTATTCTTCTCACAGGAGTCATAATTAAAATATAGAAACACAGAAAGGTTGAGAGTAAAGGATATATATATATATATATACCCACACACACATATACACCACATGAACACTAACCCAAAAAAGCTGATGTAGCTATACTAATATTAGATTAACTCTTAAGTCAAGACGTGTTGCTATAAAGAGATTCTTTTTATTATAAAAAGGACCTATCTGACAAACATCACAATACTAAATCTGTATGGTCTTACTAACAGCTTCAAAATATATAAAACAAAAAATTTAAGAACCAAGACACAGTGGCTCACACTTGTAATCCCAGCACTTTAGGAGGCCAACACAGGTGGATAACTTGAGATCAGGAGTTCAAGACCAGCCTGGCCAACATGGTAGAACCCTGGTCTTTATTAAAAATACAAAACTAGCTGGGCAAAGTGGCAGGTACTTGTAATTCCAGCTACTTGGGAGGCTGAGGCAGAAGAATCGTTTGAACGTGGGAGGCAGAAGTTAGTGAGCCAAGATTGTGCCATTGCACACCAGCCTGGGTGACAGAGTGCAACTGTCTCAAAAAACAAACAACAACGAAAAAGTTTAAGAACCAAAAGATAGTCAATTTCACAATTATAGTGGGAAGCTTTAATTCAACTCCCTGAATAGCTGATAGAACAATGAAATTCAGAGGATCAGTGAGCATGTAGAAGACCTGAACAACACAGTTAAAAAGCTTGATGTAATTGTCATGCGATCACACCCAACAAAGCCATAAAACGTACTGAGCCATAAAAAAGCATCAGTAAATATCAAATGATTGACAACATTCAGAGTATGTTGTCTGACTATAATGAAACTAAGGTAGAAATTAATAACAAAATGATGAGAAAAACACCCCCACTGTCTGAAAATTTAACAATGCAGTTTAACATAATTCAAAGGTCTAAGATGAAATAAAAATAGAAACTAGAAAATAATTGAGTAATATTATTAATACATACCATGACTTGTAGGAGGGAGGTAAAGTGGTGCTTAGAGGGAATGATGTGGCCTTAAATGTACATATTCAAGTAATTTTTCATCTTAGAAATCTATAAAATGAAGAGCAAATTTAATATAAGAAGAAAAAAAGACCATAAAAGCAGAAATCAATTAAATCTTTTTAAAAAATGAAAAACGGTAAATCAACAGTCAAAAGTTGAAAAAAATTATAAAATTATTTGCTGCATGTATGATTAATCATAATCAAGATAAAGAAAAAATGGAAAGAACAGATATAGATCCTACAAATATCAAAATATAAGAGAAATGTATGAAAAAATTTATTACAATAAATTTGATGAGCTGGAAAAATGGACAAATGTCTCAAAAAGGACAATTTATCAAACCTGACAGCAGAAAAAACAGAAAACCTGAATTGACCTATAGCTATTAAAGAAATTAATTATGAGTATAAATAAGAACCTTCCCATAAAATCACCCCTAGGCTTCAATGATTTCTTTGGTGAATTCTTCCAAATGCCTAGGGAAGAAAAAACAGTCTTGTGCAAACTCTTCCAGGAAACAGAAAAGAGGAAACACCTCTTAAGAGGCTGGTATGACCTGAATTCCAAAATATGACAAGTGTATTACAAGAATGAAAAATAATGGCTGAAATTGTATCCAATTTCAAAACGTAATTATAAAGCCACAGTAATCAAGTCATTATAGTGCTGGCAGAAGCATGGAAATATGGATCAATGGAACACAATTGAGATTTCTGAAATTTATGGTTAAATGATTTTTTTCAAAGATGCTAACACAATTCAATAGGGCAAAAGATAGTCTTTTCAGCAAATGGTTCTGGGACAATAGAATAGCCATATGCAAAAAACAAACAAACGAAATCACCAAAAAACAAAAACAAAAAGTGAGCATAGACCCTTAACTCCATATAACTATTGATAGGATTGGATGGTTGGATTACATTTGTCATTTTGCCATTTTTTGTCTATAGGTCTTTCTTTTGTTCCCTTATTTTTCCTTTACTGGTTTTTTTGTGTTAAATAAATATTTTAGAATATGATTAAAAAGTATCTCTTGCTGTTTTAGCTATTTTCTTTTCTTTCTTTTCTTTTTTTTAAACTGAGTCTCGCTGTTTTTCAGGCTGGTGTGTAATGGTGCAATCTCGGCTCACTGCCACCAGGGCCTCCTGGGTTCAAACAATTCCCCTGCCTCAGTCTCCCAAGTAGCTGGGACTACAGGCATGTGCCACCATACCTGGCTGATTTTTGTGTTTTCAATAGAGACAGGGTTTCATCATTGTTGGCCAGGCTGGTCTCAAACTCCTGACCTCAAATGTCGGCCTGCCTTGGCCTCCCAAAGTGCTGGGATTACAGGCATGAGCCACCACGCCTGGCCTAAAGTCATTTTCTTAGCGGTGTGGTAGAGATTACAATACATACCTTAAACTACAGTCAGATTCATCTTAATACTAACTTAATTCTGGTAAAAGAAACATTGCTCCAGTATAGCTGTATCCCCCGCTCTTTGTGCTATTATTGTCATATAGATGGTCCTGTAGATTTGTCATGAAAACAACAATACAATGTTATAATCATTTCTTTATCTAATTTTATGTATTTTAAAGAAGGCAACACACAATGTATATTTAGAGAGTCCCTTATGGTAACTCATATATTTACTATTTACGGTACTTTTCTTTCTGTTCCTTTTTTTTCATTTAAATAATCTGTTTTAATATTTATTCTTTTAAAAAATTTTTGTAGACATAGGGTCTTGATATGTTGCCCAGGCTGGTCTCAAACTGCTAGCCTCAAGCAATCCTTTCCCCTCAGCCTCTCAAAGTGTTGGGATTATAGGCATGAGCCACCATACCAAGACGTTTACTATTTCTTATAAGGCTGAATTGCTACCAACAATTTTTTTAGTCTTTGTTTATCTAGGTATGTCTTTATTAGCAGCATGAGAATGGACAAATACAACCAACTTCAATAGCTTAAGTGGGTCCAGTCACCCCTCCAGAAAATACAGGATTATAAACCATGGCAGCATCCATACGGTGTTAACTCAGCATATGTGCAGAGTATATGAGCTGTGGGGCTCTGGTGGCCTCCACCTAGATTTCAAAACATGTATTGAACAGCCAGGAGCCCCAGGCAGAAGTTTGTCACGGAGGTGGATCTACTGCAAAGACCCCCACCAGGGCAATGCCTAATGGAGCTGCAAGAGTGGGGCTGCCTCTGAGACCCAACAACTGCAGAGTTGTTTGTTTGTTTTTTGAGTCAGAGTCTTGCTCTGTCACCAGGCTGGAGTGCAGTAGCACAGTCTCGGCTCACTGCAATTTCTACCTCCCGGGTTCAAGCAATTTATTAAGTATGACTTAATAAAGTTGGGGTCCTTAACATCTCACCCTGTGGCTAATGCAACAGTTTGCATCTCCGTTATTCTTTCATTTCTTTAGTGTGCTCCACATGCTAGCAGCTGATAAATGTCTTTAAGCATCAGATTTATCATATCATTTCCCTTCTGAAAAAAGCCATAATCACTTGTAATAAAATAAGAGATTGATTCCCAGACTATTGACATGGCATTTCAAAACCCTAATCTAGCTTTTATTATTATTTCTTTTTACTTTTTTTGAGATGGAGTCTCACTCTGTCGCCCAGGCTGGAGTGCAGTGGCCCAATCTCTGCTCACTGCAACCTCTGCTTCCTGGGTTCAAGCAGTTCTTCTGCCTCAGTCTCCCGAGTAGCTGGGATTACAGGCATGTGCCACCAGGCCCAGCTAATTTTTGTATTTTTAGTAGAGATGGGGTTTCACCATGTTAGCCAGGCTGGTCTCAAACTCCTGACCTCAGGTGATTCACCTGCCTCAGCCTTCTAAAGTTCTGGTATTGCAGGCATGACCCACTGTGCCTGGCTGAACTGTAGAGTTAACAATGTGCAACTCCAGCCTGGGAGAGCTGAAGGCATGATACTTCAGCCCGTGAGAGCTCTGCGTGAACTGAGCCCAGCGGGCACAGCAGCATAGTAACCCTATACTGCTAGCTGTAGAGGGGCAGGGCTGCCCTAGGTTTTAGGGACTCAACCCTCCCAATGTGTCCAGGTAGCAGTGCAGGAAATAAAAGATTATTCTGGAGTCTTAAGATTTAATTTGTCTGCCTTGCTGGGTTTTGGACTTACCTTGGACCTGTTACTTCTTTCTTTTGGCCTATTTCTCCTTTTTGAAATGAAAATGTCTGCTGGGAACAGTGGCTCATGCTCGTAACCCCAGCACTTTGGGAGGCCGATTTGGGTGGATCCCCTGAGGTCAGGAGTTCAAGACCAGCCTGGCCAACATGAAACCCCGTCTCTACTAAAAATACAAAAAAATAGCCAGGTGTGGTGGCAGGCACCTGTAATCTCAGCTACTCGGGAGCCTGAAGAGGGAGAATCACTGAAACCCAGGAGGTGGAGGTTGCAGTGAACTGAGATCGCACCATTGCACTCCAACCTGGGCAACAAGAGTGAAACACTGTTTCAAAAAAAAAGTAAGAAAGCATCTACCCTGTATCTGTCTTACCATTGTATTTTGGAAGCGCATCACTTTATTTTTATTATTATTTCACAGGCTCACAGCTGGAGGAAAATTTGCCTCAGGATGAATTGTGCCATGGGTCTCACCCATATCTGATTTAGATAAGACTCTAAACTTTGAACTTTTGCATTGATCCTGAAACCATTTAAGACTTTTGAAGCTATTGGGATGGAATTAATGTATTTTGCGTGTGAGGACATGAATTTGGGTAGTCAGGGGCAGAATGCTATGGTTTGAATGTCTCTCCCAAAGCTCATGTGTTGGAAACCTAATCCCCAGTACAATAATGTGGAGAGGTGGGACCTTTAAGAGATGATTTAGGTCACGAAGACTCTGCCTTAATGCATTAATGCAGTTATTGTGGGAGTGGGATTGGTTCATTATCACACAAGTGGGTTCCTTATGAAGGATGAGTTTAGCCCCCTTCCTGCTCTCTGTCACCATGTGATACTTTCTGCCATTGTTTGGCAGAGCAAGAAGGCCCTCACCAGATGTAGCCCCTGTACTTGGACTTCCCAACCTCCAGAACCCTGAGCCAAATAAATCTCTGTTCATTATAAATTACCTGTTACAGCAGCACAGAATGGATGAGGACAAGTGCCTCAGAATGATTTACCCTGGAGAGAAGAAACTAGTTTAAACTGCAGATTTTTTAGTGTTTCCCAGCGCTCTGATTCTAAATCCCTAAATGTCTAAATCTCTGGTTATCTAATTTTTAACAATGTTCCTGGTGATTCTTAAGCACATTAAAATTTGAGAACAGGCCAGGCATGGTGGCTCACATCTGTAATCTCAGCACTTTGGGAGGCCAAGGGGAGCAGATCACGAGGTCAGGAGTTCAAGATCAGACTGGCCAACATGGTGAAACCCTGTCTCTCAAAAAAAAAAAAAAAATTAGCTGGGCTTGGTGGCTCATGCCTGTAATCCCAGCTACTTGGGAGGCTGAGGTAGGAGAATTGCTTGAACTGGGACCGGGGAGACAAAGATTGCAGTGAGCCAAGATTGCACCACTGTACTCCAGCCTGGGCTACAGAGTGAGACTCCACCTCAAAAAAAAAAAAAAAAAAAAAAAAAAA
>PVKP010032433.1:0-25949 GCA_004027715.1 Plecturocebus donacophilus | reverse complement strand
GTATCACATTATACCTATTTTAAAAGTGACCACATAACTGGAAGTAAATCACTCCCCAGCAATTGCATAGCATTTCACAGGTTTAAATAAAATATTGGTTGGCTGCTTATTTGTTATTTTCATCCCCTATTCCTTCCTGTCTCCATTGTTAAGCACAATTATTGGCATAAAAGAGGTTTTTAATACCTATTTTTAGACTGTATTCTAGCCTGAGCAATAAAACAAGAATCCCATTCTCTCTCCCTCTTTCTCTTCCTCTTTCTTTCTCTCTTCCATTGTTTTTTTTCTTTCTTTTGCTGTTTCTTTCTTCCTCCTTTTCTCTAAAAAAAAAAAAAACAACAACAAAATACAAAACAAAAAAAGAATCAACTTAGAGATAGTACATAAAAGGTGAGATAAACAGGGACTGCTAAGGTTATAAGAGTAAAGGAAAACTAGTGAAATATCTTAGTGATTGGGAACCAAAACTAGTTCTAGGTAATAAATTATTTGGAAAATAAATAAGAGTGCTACCTCAGATCTTCAGTAAATAGCAGGCTTACTAAATAGAAAAATATTGGTAATAAAAAGAAAAATATTCTCAAGTTGCCTGAATAAGAAAAAAGACAGCATATAAGCTGCAAATATACATATACATTTAGAAAAAGCAACATAAATGATTCATAAAGAAGTCTAATTACCAACTGGAAATCAGAAATAGAAACAGGTGATTGCTGAAGACATTCAGTAAAATGTGACAGTCTATGATGAGAAAGTTTACTGAGAAAAAACAAATCAAATCTAGTATTCCACCTATTAGATACCAACATGGGCCAGGCGTGGTGGCTCACACCTCTAATCCCAAATTTTGGGAGGCCAAGCCAGGAGGATTGCATAAGCCCAGGAGTTTGAGACCAGCCTGGGCAACATAGAAAGACCCTGTCTCTACTAAAAAAAAAAAAAACGGAAAAAAGAAAAACAAATTAGCTGGGCATGGTGGCAAGCACCTGTAGTCCCAGCTACTTGGGAAGCTGAGACAGGAGGATTGCTTGAGCCTGAGAGTTAGTGGTTGCAGTGACCCATGATCGAACCACTGCCTTCCAACCTGGGAAACAGAGTGAGATCCCATCTACATCTATGTATGGATGGATGGATGGATAGATAGATACACACACACACACACACACACATCAACATATACCCTAACTTGGAATATCTATTAGTTAATTATCTATTAGTTATGTCATTTTACTTAAGAAAAAACAGTAGAGCTACGGCAATTTCAAATAGGGTAACTAAATAATGAAAGTAAAAGAGCTGACAGGCGCAGTGGCTCACGCCCGTAATCCCAGCACTTTGAGAGGCCGAGACGGGTGGATCACCCGAGGTCAGGAGTTAGAGACCAGCCTGACCAACGTGGTGAAACCTTGTCTCTACTAAAAAAAAAAAAAAAAATGAAAGAGAGCTAAAAAATGACTTACTAAATCTAATCAAGAAAAATAGGAGGAGGCCAGTGGCTCATGCCTGTAATCCCAGCACTCTGGGAGGCCGAAGTAGGTGGATCATGAGGTCAGGAGTTCAAAACCAGCTTGACCAACATGGTGAAACTCTGTCTCTACTAAAAATTACAAAAAAATTAGCTGGGCATGGTGGCAGATGCCTGTAATCCCAGCTACTAAGGAAGCTGAGGCAGGAGAATTGCTTGAACCCAGGAGGTGGAGATTGCAGTGATCCAAGATTGCACCACTGCACTCCAGATTTCCAGCCTGGGTGACAAAATGAGACTCTGTCTCAAAAAAAAAAAGGAAAAAGAAAACTCTTTAAGATATAATCACATTTTCATTTATAAAAATTTTTATATAGCATAGGTTATATGTAAAAGAACTAAATAACTTTAAAAAATAAACATATAATTTCCCACTTATAAAATGAATAGCTTTAAGAATTAGATAATATATGTAAAGCACTAGTGCCCTATCTGACATTTAATACATTAAATAAATGCTTGTCCTTTTTCCCCTTAAAAAACATGGAAGGAAGAAAACTGAAGAATTGGGGTCTGGACACGGTGGTTCACACCTGTAATCCCAGCACTTTGGGAGGCCAAGGTGAGCCGATTGTTTGACCTCAGGAATTTGAGACCAGCCTGGGCAACATGGTGAAATCCCGCCTCTACAAAAAATACAAAAATTAGCTGAACATGGTTGTATGCACATATAGTCCCACCTACTATAGAGGCTAAGGTGGGAGGACTGCTTGAGCCCAGGAGGCTGAGGTTACAATGAGCTGAGATCGTGCCACTGCACTCTGACCTAGGCGACAGACCAAGACTCTGTCTCTAAGTAAATAAATAACTACAAGAGAACACTAGACTAGATTTAACATGTCACTAACCCAGTAAGTCCACTTTTAAGGACATAAAGAACTCAGATTAATGCTTTCAAATTGCTTAAGGGGGGTTTAATGAATACTTTTGATTTTCACACATTATCAGGCAAGTGATTTAAGTTCAGTGGATACATGTCAATTAACAGATTTAAAAGGATACACAGTTCAAATTTAAATAGTTCATGTCCCATTAATCTAGAGACATCAAAAATGAACAGCCCTTTCTAGCGGATACTGCCTTGACTGTTGAAAAACAGCCTATTTCGCTTGATTTGTGACATTCAGGGGGCAAGTGAGTAAGACTCTGTCTCAAAAATAAAAAATAAAAATTAAAGAACAGAAAGAATGGAAATGTTGGAGAGAGGCACTGGACTCAGAAAAAAAAATTATTTAAAGTCTTATTTTATATAATTCTATGTTTACCTTTGTGACAGTGATGAAATCTGGTCCAAAGAAGACACTTTTTACTCCTTCAATCCTAAATAACTGCCTGCAAATAAAGAAAAAATAAGAGATAATAAAATACTTGACTATGGAAAAGTTTAAACATACACAAAAGTAGAGAAAAGTGAAAAACTCTCCACATATCCTTTGCAGCTTCAGCAGTTATCAACTCATGGCCAATTTTGTTTCATATTCCTACTCTATGATGTAGCAATCCCACTCCTAGGTATATACCCAAAAGAAATGAAAACACATGCTCTACCAAGACTTGTACATAAATCTTTATAGCAGCTTCATTTAAAATAGCCACAAAGAAAAGTGAAGCAACTGAATCTTCAGTATGTTCTCATCGGCGGAGCCTTCTTGTGTAATGTAAACTGTGCCATGTTATTAAAAAATGTGAACTAAGGAAAAATAAAAAATAAATAAAATAGCCACACATACACAAAAATATGGAAATGTCCATCACTTGGTGAATGAATACACTGCCATATCCATACAATCAATCATTCATTCAACAAATATTTGACACCAACTAAGTGCCAGGCACTGTACTAAGCACTAAACAGACTATTTTCTTTCTTTTTTTCTTTTTCTTTTGAGATGGAGTCTCCCTCTGTCACCCAGGCTGGAATGCAGTGGCATGATCTTGACTCACTGCAACATCCCCCTCCCGGGTTCAAGCCATCTCCTGCCTCAGCCTCCCAAGTAGCTGGGATTACAGGTATGTGGAACCATGCCCAGCTAATTTTTATATTTTTAATAGAGATGGGGTTTCGCCATGTTGGCCAGGCTGGTCTTGAATGCCTGACCTCAGGTGATCCACTCGCCTCGGCATCCCAGAGTACTGGGATTATAGGTATAAGCTACCACGCCCGACCTTAATAGACTATTTTCAAAAGACTAATTTGAAAAGAGATTTTGCCAACCAAACATCTGACAGAAATAATCTTTAACTAATCTATAGCTGAAATGGGGCTTTTTCACTTTTACATTTTTAAATACAAAATATGAACTCATTCTTGATGTAAATGTTTTAAATAATAAAGTTTAAATGCCCCTTGACCACCCCTACCCAAATCCTGTTATTAGTTTCGTACGTATTCTTCCAGATCTTTTTGTCAGTGCATTTGTTGTTCTGTGGTTTTTGTTTTTATATACATAATATCTTATTGGACTCACTGTTCTGCAAGTTGCTTTCTTCACTTGTATATCTCAGATATCCTTCTATGACAGTAAATACATCCCTCCACACAGCTTATGCACATGTGCAAGTAACTTCTAGGGTAGGGTTTTTCAAACCAAGTAGTGAGTTGTGGAATCAAATATGTAGTGACAGGGTTTTATTTAATAAAATAAAACAGAGCAACAAAAAGAGATGAAGAAAGGAAATGTAAGAATCTATTACCCATTGTACGGGTTAAAAAAAAAAAAAAACAGTGAAAATTATCCCATCAAACATTTGTATCTCACACATAAACACACATAATGTAAAAAATTTTTTACTGTGGCTTGCATCAAAAAAGTATGAAAAACAGCCTGTAATTCCAGCACTTTGGAAGGCGAGGAGGACAGATTACTTGAGCTCAGGAGTCTAAGACCACTAGCCTGGGCAACATGATGAGACCTAGTCTCTACAAAAAATACCAAATTTAGCCAGGTGAGGTGGCACATGCTTACAGTCCCGACTACTTGAGAGGCTGAGGCAGGAGAATAGCTTGAACCCAAGATATGGAGGTTGCAGAGAGCCAATATCGTGCCATCATACTCCAGTCTGGGTGACAGGAGTGTAACTTTACCTCAAAAAATAAATAAAAAGTAAAAAATAAAATATGAAAAATAAATACTCTAAGGTATATTATGAAAACTGATATGTTTAAGTTAAAAAAAACTACTTATTAATTATAAATTTTAAAAACTATTCCAGAGCTTAGCAAATCCTTAGGTTCCTTAAATGAGACATATAAAATGGCTATATGCATAGAAGTAGTTACCTAAGCTCTGTTTTCCAAGTATTCCTGGCAATCAGATTGAGGCTTCAGTTCCCAAAAATTTCAACTGATGCTGAATGACTCTAATATTCCTTATTATTAACTTCTCTAACTATCAGTTAAAAAGAGGTTAAATCCAACAATTTTATCATTTGTGCTTTATCACTCTAACATACAGTAGGCCCCTCTTATCCTCAGGGATATGTTCCAAGGCCCCCAGTGGACTAAAACCATACACAGTATTGAACCCTGCAAGTACTGCTTTTTGCCTATACATATATACCTATGATAAAGTTTAATTTATAAATTAGGCACAAAAAGAGATTAACAACTGATAATAAAACAATTATAACAATATGCCAGCTACTTTACTGCAAGAGATGGCTACTAAGTGCCTAATGGTGCGGTGGAGGCGGGGCAGGAGGGAGGGAGGGATCAGCAGAGGGGAAGACACAGGCAGACGGATAGTGTATATGGCATGGATATACTGGAAAAGGGATAATTTATGCCCTGGGGAGGACAGCGCAAGATTTCATCATGCTACTCAGAAAGGCAGCACAATTTAAAACGGAGGATTTGTTTCTTTCTGGAATTTTCCATTTAATATTTTTAGACTATGGCTGATCTTGGGTAACTAAAACCAGGGAAAGTGAAACCACAGTTAAGGGGGAACTACTGGTTTAAACATGCCTTTATCTGGTAAATTTTAAAACTGCCTCCACTAACTCATTTTCATTCATAGTCCTGAGTACAGTATTTTAGAAATTATTCCATCTTGAAACATCTACAAATTCAACTACCCTTATGAATAAAATAAGCAAGTTCTCATTATTCTTAAAAATCAGATTTTTAAAGATCTGAAATGAAATTTACCATATTTATCAATTTGATGAATATTTTTTCTTAAGTAAAAGTATGTTTTTATTTATTCATGCTATAGATCTCTCAAATATATCACTCTTCAGGAGAAAGATTTTTTAATATCAACTCTCATTTTTCTTTTCTTTTTTGAGACAGGGTCTCACTGTTGCTCATGGTAGAATGCAGTGGCACAATCATGGCATCACAGCTCATTGTTTCCTCAACCTCCTGAGTGAGCTTAAGTGATCCTCTCACCTCAGCCTCGCTATTAGCTAGGACTACAGACACATACCACCAAGCTCAGCTAATTTTTGTATTTTTTGTATATAGGGTTACACCATGTTGCCCAGGCTGGTCTCAAACTCCTGAACTCAAGTGATCCCCTGCTCCTCAGCCTCCTCAACATTTTTGGGGTTTTTTGAGACAAGGTCTCACTCTGTTGCCCAGGCTACAGCACAGTGGCACTATCATAGCTCACTGCAGCCTCAAACTCCCAGGCTCAAGCGATTCTCCCATCTCAGTCTCCTGAGTAGCTGAGACCAGAGGTGCACACCACCACACCCAGCTAAATTTGTATGTGTGTGTGTGGTGTGTGTGGTAGAGATTGGGTCTCTCTATGTTGTGTAGGCTGGTCTCAAATTCCTGGACTCAAGCAATCCTCCCACTTTGGCCTCTCAAAGTGTTAGGATTACAGGCATGAGCTGCTGCAACAGGCATTTTTAAAAAAAATCTCTTATCTGAAAAGCAAAAAAAATCATTCTCTACACTTAAAAAAAATACAGTACACATAGGCAACAGTTAAATAAGGTTGTCTTAACCCCAAAGTCAGTTATTTATGTTTCTTGGTAAAAGCAAATGAAAACAGTAATATACCTAGCCAGAGGGGAGCGAAATGCTGCAGCTGGGGTGGGAAAATCCATGGTCCTTGTCTCAAGAACTGGTTTTCCTGGTATAAACTTTAAGCTGTTGGGATTTGGGGTATCTTGTGTTTGAATAAACATGTATCTTACTAAAAAAGAAAAAGAAGAAAATGTTATTCTAGAAAAAACAGTTAACAAGTTTATGGAGTATGAAGTGCTCATTTGCAGAGAACCAGAAGAAATAAGAAAAACTGGGGAAAACCCAGGGCTTTATTGTCTTGACAAAGCATTTATAAAGATAAGAAAGACATATATCACTATATTTAAGTGCATACAGTTGTCTATTAATACTCTGGTTTTTTGTTGTTGTTGTTTTAGACAAAGTCTTACTCTGTTGCCCAGGCTGGAGTACAGTGGCACAATCACAGTTTAGTACAACCTCAAATTCTTGGGCTCAAGCAATCCTCTTATTTAAGCTGAATAAATAGCTGAAACTTCAGGTGTGCATCATTACACCTGAAGCCCCAGCTATTTATTCAGCTTAAATCACGCCTAGTTAACTTTTGTGTTTGTTTGTTTGTTTTGTAGAGACAGAGTCTCACTATGTTGCCCAGGCTGGTCTCAAATTCCTGGACTCAAATGATCCTCCCACCTCACACTTTCAAAGTGCTGAGATTAGAATGTGAGCACTGTGCCCAGCCAATACTCTGATTATTTAAATAGTTGTGTTATGAAACAGATTTCAGAAATAGTCTACACTTAAGACATATATATTCATAATTCAGGAGTCCTAAATATATTCTATTTGGTGACTTCACACCAATGGCTATCATAATCATAGATCACTTATTGCTATGATATTAATACAATAAAATGTTACATTCTACTTCCAAAGTGCCATCATTGTTTTAAAGACAATAAAGTTAGCAGTTTATAATAATAGTAATAATAAATATTTATTGTGTGCTTATTATATGCCTAATACAGGGCCAAAGGCTTTTTTTTTTTTTAATTTTTCTAGAGGTGGAGTCTCCCAATGTTGCTCAGGCTAGTCTCAAACTCCTGGCCGCACGTGATCCTCCCACCTTGGCCTCCCAAAGTAAAGTGCTGGGATTACAGGTATAAGCCATCATATCCAGCTCTGGGGCCAAGTGCTTTATTTATTTTTAATTAGTTAATTTTTTGGTTTTTTTTGAGATAGAGTTTTGCTCTTTGCCCAGGCTGGAGTGAAGTTGTGCGATCTTGGCTCACTGCAACCTCGACCTCCCAGATTCAAGAGATTTTCCTGCCTTAGCCTCTCAAGTAGCATGGATTATAGGCAGGCACCACCACACCTGGCTAATTTTTGTATTTTTAATAGAGAGAAGGTTTCCCCATGTTGGTCCAGCTGATCTCCAACTCCTGACCTCAGGTGATCCACCCACCTCAGCCTCCCAAAGTGCTGGGATTACAGGTGTGAGCCACCATGCTTAGCCTAATTTTTTTTAACTGGGTTTCACCATGTTGCCCAGGCTGGTCTCAAACTCCTGGCCTCGAGTGATCTACCTACTTCAGCCTCCCAAAGTGTTGGGATTATAGGCAGGAGCCATCATGGCCTGGCCCAAGTCCTTTAAATGTATGTATGCCTTTAACAACCCTATAAAGAAGAAACTCTTATTCCCATTTTACACATGAAGACACTAAGCCTAAGAGATATTAATTAAGTTGCCTAATGATAAAGTAACATAACAAAATACAACATAAGCATAAATCTATGCAATTTACTTCCTGGAATATTTAAAAGATATCTTTTTTTTTTTTTTTTTTTAAATGAGACAAGGTCTCACACTGTTGCCCAAGCTAAAGTACAGTGGCACAGTCTCAGCTTACTACAACCTCCGCCTTCTGGGTTCAAGCAATTCTCATGCCTCAGCCTCCCGAGTGGCTGCAACTACAGGTGTGTACCACCATACCCCGCTAATTTTTGTGTTTTTTGTAGAAGACTAGGTTTTGCAATGTTGGCCAGGCTGGTCTCAAACTCCTAGCCTCAAGCAATCCGCCTGCCTTGGTCTCCCAAAGTGCTGGGATTAAAGGCATGAAACACTGTGCCTGTTCTAAAAGGTATCATTAGAGACTCTTTTCTTTTTTTAAGACAAGTCTTGCTCTGTTGCTCAGGCTGGAGTGCAGTGACGTGATCTTGGCTCACTGCAACCTGCGCCTTCCGAGTTCAAGCAATTCTCCTGTCTCAGCCTCCTGAGTAGCTGAGATTACAGGAACGTGCCACCATGACCAGCTAATGTTTTTTTTTGGGGACAGAGTCTTAGTCTGTCGCCAGCCTGGAATGCAGTGGCGATATCTCAGCTCGCTGCAACCTCCACCTCCCAGGTTCAAGGGATTTTCCTGCTTTAGCCTCCTGAGTAGCTGAGACTACAGGCACATGCCACCACGCCTGGCTATGTTTTGTATTTTTAGTAGAGACAGGGTTTCACCATGTTGGCCAGGCTGGTCTCAATCTCTTGACCTCAGGTGATCCACCCACCTTCACCTCCCAAAGTGCTGGGATTACAGTCATGAGCCACTGTGCCTGGCCAACTCTTTTATTATGTTTTTCTCTAGGACCATGTTTAGATTGAGAATGAATTTACTAAAGCAATAAAGATATAACAGAAACTTTAATTTCCTATTTTGCTATTATGACAACAGCTTACAGGACAAAAGTACAGCATTGGTATTTTAATAGTTTTAAAACTACTTAACAGATCTGATTATTCATTATGGAAAATGAACCTTCTGGCCAGGGGCAGTGGCTCACACCAGTAATCCCAGCACTTTGGGATGCCAAGCAGGTGGATCAGCTGAGGTCAGGAGTTTGAGACCAGTCTGGCCAACATAGTGAAACCCTCTCTCTACTAAAAAAATACAAAAATTAGCTGGAAGTGGTGGCACATGCCTGTAATCCCAGCTACTCAGGAGGCTGAGGCAGGAGAATTGCATGAACTTGGGAGGCAGAGGTTGCAGTGAGCGGAGATCTCATCATTGCACTCCAGCATGGGCAATAGAGATTCCGCCTCAAAAAAAAGAAAAGAAAAGAAAAGGAATCTTCTGTCAGGTGCATGGTGGATCACACCTGTAATCCCAGCACTTTGGGAGGCCAAGGCTGGTGGATCACCTGAGATCAGGAGTTCAAGACCAGCCTGGCCAACATGATAAAACCCCGTCTCTACTAAAAATACAAAATTAACTGAGCATGGTGGTAGGTTTCTGTAATCCCAGCTACTTGGGAGGCTGAGGCAGAAGAGTCACTTGAACCTGAGAGGAGGAGGTTGCAATTAACTGAGATCGCAGCATTGAACTCCAGCCTGGGCAAAAACAGCGAAACTCTGTCTCAAAAAAAAAAAGGCCAGGCATGGTGGCTCACGCCTGTAATCCCAGCGCTTTGGGAGGCTGAGGTAAGGCTAACATGGTGAAACCCTGTCTCTACTAAAAATACAAACATTAGCTGGGCATGGTGGCATGCATCTGTAGTCCCAGCTACTCAGGTAGCTGAGGAAGGAGAATCAATTGAACCCAGGAGACAGAGGTTGCAGTGAGCCAAGAGTGTGCCACTGCACTCCAGCCTGGGCAAACAAGTGAGATTCAGTTTAAAAAAAACAAAAGTGGTGGCTTACTCCGAAATCCTAGCACTTTGGGAGGCCAAGGCAGGCAGGGATCACCTGAGGTCAGACGTTCAAGTCCAGCCTGACCCACATGATAAAACCCTGTCTTACTAAAAATACAAACGTTAGTTGGGCATGGTGGCAGGCGCCTGTAATCTCAGCTACTCAGGAGGCTAAGGCAGGAGAATCGCCCCAGATCACATCATTGCATTTCAGCCTGGGTGACCCACAGCGAGACTCCATCTCAAAAAAAAGAAAAAGAAAAGAAAATGAACATTCTGAGTAAAAAGAAATCCTCCATCTTACAGGAGTGTATTTAAATAGATTGACAATAGGATATAATAGTTAAAATTCATTTATTCAGGGCCTGGCCAGGCACAGTGGCTCATGCCTATAATTCCAGCACTTTGGGAGGCCAAGGCGGGCGGATCACCTGAGGTCAGGAGTTCAAAACCAGCCTGGTCAACATGGTGAAACCCTGTCTCCACTAAAAATACAAAAATTAGCCAGGCATGGTAATATGCACCTGTAATCCCAGCTACCCAGGAGACTGAGGCAGGAGAACTGCTTGAACCAATCAGAGTTTGCAGTGAGCTGAGATCAAGCCACCACACACTCTAGCCTCAGCAACAGAGTGAGACTCTGTCTCAAAAAAAAAAAAAAAAAATTACTCAGTGCCTATCAGTGCCTATCATGCACTGGGCAGGGTGCTAAGCACTTTACATGTATTAGATCATTTAATCCTTACATCCTCTTAACAAGATACTGTTTTTATCTTATTTTATAATAAGGAAACTAAAGGTCACTAAGCTACTAAGTGACAGAGCCAGGGTTCAAAGCTGGACAATTTTCTAGGTGCTGACTCTTTTAGCCACTGTACATATTGCTAATCCTTATCTAACGCTGCCAAGCGAAATAGGAAAACACATTTAAAATCAGTCTTTCTGTTCTAATTTTCATATTGCCTATTTTAGGAGAGGGAATATCAAAAAGCAACAGTTTTATTTTAAATTTGAAAGAGATTAAATTTGGCAAAACATATGGTTGGTACAAAAATGCTTTTCTTAGCCATTAGGGAAAAGGTTCTAATTTGACAACTGAGAGTCATTTTTGCACTTTGCCATGCAATTCCAGTTAGCTGATATGAAACCATTTCATGGATAAAGAAAAAATTGAAAGTGAACTCCCATACATTTTGCTTAAGTCACTGTCCTAATCAGACACCAGGCAAATCCTAAAAAATGAAAAAAGAACCTCAATGTCCAAGTGCTTCCTTTAAAATATGTATATTTCCAGCAAGATATTCTTCTGAAAATCTGTGCTATAAGGGAATGATTTTTCAATGACACATTAAAGAAAGAGCTGCCAGGCCAACCCTTTCTGTAAATAAGCTAACTCTGGTTCTGAACCAATCATTTATTACAGCTTGTATTAATAATTTATTGCTAACCAAAATCTGCACACAATACTCTACCAGTATTTGAAGAATTAAATCTGGCTTTGGCTGGGTACATCAGCTCACATCTATAATCCCAGCACTCTGGGAGGCCAAGGCAGGAGGATCACTTGAGGTCAAAAGTTTGAGACCACTCTGGGCAATAGAGATCCTGTCCCTATAGAAAAATACAAAAATTGGTCAGTTGCAGTGGCATGTGTCTATAATCCCAGCTATATGGGAGGATGAGGCAAGAGGATTGCCTGAGCCCAGGAAATAGAGGATGCAGTGAGCCAAGACAAGAAAAAAAAAATCTGGCTTTATTCTACTCAATCAATTTGAGAAAAACTATACCTGCAGAAAGAAAAACTTCTAGAAATCCTTGAGGGTAAAAACTACAAATGCAAAAAAAGAAAAGAAAAAGTCAAGAGCATATATTCTATACTGTCTAAAGTAGAAAGTATGAAAATGAATAACATCACCACAGAACTTATTACTTTTGACAATAAATAAAGCTATTACTAAAAAACTAATTTGAGGCTGGGCACAGTGGCTCATGCCTGTATCCCAGCACTTCCGATGGCTGAACCAGGCAGGTTACTTGAGCTCTGGAGTTGGAGACCAGCCTAGGTAATGTAGTAAAACCTCATCTCTACAAAAAACACAAAAATTAGCTGGGTGTGGTGGTACACACCTGTAGTCCCAGCTACTGGGGAGGCTGAGGTGGGAGGATGGCTGGAGCCCTGGAGGCAGAGGTTACATAGTGAGGTTACATAGTGAGATCCTGCTTAAAATAAAAAAACACCAAATTTGAATAGGTATTTAATAAAATCATTCCAATTATAGTCTCAATTGGGTTTACTTTGGTATTTCAAAAATGATTCCCAGAAACATGCTCATGAAAATGTCATGAGAGTTACAACAGGATAGAATGATAAAAAATATTTCTTCCCTTTTTTTTTTTGGAGACAGTGTCTCACTCTGCTACCCAGGCTGAAGTGCAGTGGCATGATTACAGCTCACTGCAGCCTCAACCTTCCAGGCTCAAGTGATTTTCCCATCTCAGCCTCCTGAGTAGCTAGGACTACAGGCATGCACCACCATGCCCAGGTAATTTTTAAATTTTTTTTGTAGAGACAGGGTTTCACCATGTTGCTGAGGCTGGTCTCAAATTTCTTGGGCTCAAGGGATCTGCCCGCCTCAGCCTCTCAAAGTGTTGGGATTACAGGCATGAGCCACCACACCCAGTCTATTTCTTCCTATTATGCTTGGTACTAGTAGGTAGATGTAAACTCCCCCAAAATACAGATTAGTGTGCTTAAAGTCAATATCAATGACTAAAATTAATGGGTTTTCAATTTGAAAAGCCTATATGATGACATATTTCAGTCTTACGAAGTTTAAAAGTCCAATTAAAGTGGTTTAAGGGGCTGAGTTACTCAGTATTTACAATATTTACATCTAAACTCTTCTGTGATTCAAGGAGTCAGGCAAGCCTGCAGGAAAGTGTTCCTCTTCTGGCACCTGGCTACAGAAAGGGTAAGGTCTACCCTGATTTAACTCATGTTCTTAGCCAGAATCAGCCACCTTCCAGAGTATGGCCACAGGAATATGTTCAAGCTAGTGATGGAAAGGAGAGGCTGACTTTATATGCTTACAGCTCCATAACACATATAGGTATACATTTATATACATACACATATGTAGACACACACACCCTCTCCCCTTAAACCTAACTCTATATTATGGTCATCACACTTCAAATTATTTTCAAATCCTACCCTTATATCTATTTCCCATATTAAAGAAAATCAAAGTACATATCTTGTTAGCAAACAAGATTATTAACAAAACCATAGTAATTAATTTTGACAAAAAAGTTTTTCTTTCTTTTTTTTTAATGTACTTTTTTACCACATCAAAATCCTGTGTTCTAAGGTCTGGATAAAAGCCAGAAATTTACTAATTTTAGGGGTATTCTTATCAAAAAAAAAAAAAAAAAAAAGAAAGAAAGAAAAAGAAAGCAGTAGCTTGAAATACATAGAATTATTTGAAATGCAACCCCCATTTGAAATTTCTTTTTGAGACAGGGTTCCACTTGCCATCCAGGCTGGAGCACAGTGGTGTGATCACAGCTCACTGCAAGCTTGAATTCCTGGCCTAAAGTGATAATCCCACCTCAGCCTCCCAAGCAGCTGGGATATCACCATGCCCTGCTATTTTTTTGTATTTTTTGTAGAGACAGGGTTTCACTGTGTTGCCCAGGCTGGTCTCAAACTCCTGGGCTCAAGCGATCCATCTGCCTCAGCCTCCCAAAGCAGCGGGATTACAGGCATGAGCCACAATACCCAGTCAGATTTTAACTTCTTTGTACAATATTTTCATTATCGTTTCTTGAGCAACTCTTGTGTTGCAGGGGATGTGTTAAACAAGATACTGAGATTTCATAGATCTACTGGACAATGTCCTTGCAAATAAATTTTCTACTTAGAAGCCCATAAGAAAAATACAGCTTTTTTCTCAATATTCTTTCTAAAGGCTTCTAAATAGAAAATGTACAAATTCTCATCCTTCATGATCCACAAAATCCTAGCACAGTTCCATTAGTTTCTGAAACATAATTGCTATAAAAGAGGTGAAATTTTACCTGGGTTACAAAATGCTGCAGGTAGTGGGAAAAGTGGTCTTTGCACAAATTGATGCAGAGGCTGTTTCTTAATGGTGTATGGATTCTTCAATATATGACAGAACCTACATTGAAAAACACATAATGAATGACATTTTAAGAGCTCTAATCTTTTAAAGTCAGTTTCTACTTCTCATGTATAAAAAAGACCTATGTAAAATTTAAACATAACCAGCAACAGAAATAATGAGAGCTGACTTTTCATTTTTCATATACGTTATTTCTACTTACTTAGGCAAACAATATCTACAAACAATTCAAAATCAGGCAGCACTCAAATGGAAATTCCTACCCTTGATAATTGGTTATGCATAGAATAATATCACATCCAGGAATAAGAAACAGAATTGTATCTACATTAGTAACTTATAATCTGTAGTCCTAGACTCTTAATTATACACAAAGGAAGCAAATAACTGTAAGCTTTTTTTTTCTTTTTTTAAAAAATTTAGAACTAGGGGCTAGGTGCAGTGGCTCACGCCTGTAATCCCAGCACTTTGGTAGGCTGAGGTGGGCTGATCACAAGGTCAGGAGTTTGAGACCAGCCTGGCCAACATGGTGAAAACCCCTCTCTACTAAAGATACTAAAAAAATTAGCCGATAATGGTGGCGTGCGCCTGTAATCCCAATTACTCGGAAGGCTGAGATAGGAGAATCTCCTGAACCTAGGAGGCAGTGGTTGCAGTGAGCCGACATCGCACCACTGCACTCCAGCCTGGGTGACAGGGTGAGACTCTGTTAAAAAAAAAAAAATTAGAACTAGGCAACAGAGTTAGATGATTCAAAATTGATAAGGGAAAAAAGCATATATAGTGAAAGTCTCCCTCCTTTCCTGTCCCTTACCATGTTTCCCTCTCATAACCCATATTACCTGTTTTGAAAAGTATTTCAAAACTTCACAAAGTCTAATAGAAAGTATACTATTGGGCTGGGCACAGTAGCTCACGCCTGTAATCCTAACACTTTGGGAGGCCAAGGCAGGTGGATCACCTGAGGTCAGGAGTTCTAGATGAGCTTGGCCAACATGGTGAAATCCCATCTCTACTAAAAATACAAAAAATAGCCAGGCTTGGTGGTGGGTGCCTGTAATCCCAGCTATTTGGGAGGCTGAGGCAGGAGAATCACTTCAACCCAGGAGGCTCAGATTGTGGTGAGCCGAGATTGCACCATTGCATTCCAGCCTGGGCAATAGAGCAAGACAAGAAAGAAAAAGAGAAAGAGAGAGAGAGAAAGAAAGAAAAGGAAAGAAACAAAGAAGAAAAAAGAAAGGAAGAAAGGAAGGAAGGAGAGAGAGAAAGAAAAAGAAAAAGAAAGAAAGGAAGGAAGGAAGGAAAAGAAAAGAAAGAAGGGAGGAAGGGAAAGGAAAGGAAGGAGAGGAGAAGGGAGGGGAGGGAGGGACGGAAGGAGGGGGGAGGGAGGGAAGGAAGGAGGGAGGGAGGGAGGGACGGAAGGAGGGAGGGAGGGAGGAAGGAAGGAAGGAGAGAAGAAAGGAAGGAAGGAGAGAAGGAAGGAAAGAAGAAATACTATTGTCCTTTTTTTTCTTTTTTGAGACAGGGTCTTGCTCTGTTGCCCAGGCTGGAGTGCAGTACGCGATCACAGCTTACTGCAACCTCCACCTGGGTTCAAGTGATTCTCTTGCCTCAGCCTTCCTAGTAGGTGGGATTATAAGCATACACCATCACGTCTGGCTATTTTTTGTACTTTTAGTAGAGACAGAGTTTCACCATGTTGGCCAGGCCGATCTCGAACTCCTGACCTCAAGTGATCCACCTGACTCCGCATCCCAAAATGCTGAGATTAAGCAGCCAACAATCTTGATAATGCTTTTCCTGTTTTGTTTTGAGACAGGGTCTTGTTGTCACCCATGCTGGAGTGTGGTAGCATGATCAGGGCTCACTGCAGCCTCAATGTCCCAGGCTCAGGTGATTCTCCCACCTCAGCCTCCCAAGTAGGTAAGACTACAGGCATGCACCACCATGCCCAGCTAGTTTTTTTTTTTTTTACTTTTTATAGAGATGGGTTCTCACTATTTTGCTCAGGCTGATCTCCAGCTCCTGGGCTCAAGCAATCCTCCCACTTTGGCCTCCCAAAGTGCTGGGATTATAGGCGTGAGCCACCATGCCCTGCCTTTTATATGCTTTTTAGATGAAAACATATTAACCCAGTGTAGTAACTTTACTTCACTCTTACAGAGAAAACTTAATCAGCTATTTTCTATGGCTTTGACAGACTGAAAACAAAGGAAGAAAAGCAAATATTACTAGAAAAAGAAGTAAAAGGAGACTTTAATAGTGAAAATTCTTAGAATCCTAATGCAATTTACTTTAAAAATCCAGTTTACTTGAAAATATCATCGCTATCCATTACGACTGCCACTTCACAGGAGCCATGGAAAAATTTTAAGCACAGGAGTCATTTATAATTGCCAATAGGTTCATTATGTCCACTGTCCAGATACTGCTAATTCATCAAGACAAGGGAATTGCAATGAAGAGTTTAATTCACACCGAGCCAGCTGAAAGGGAGAATGGAGTTTTAGTACTCAGATAGTCTCTCTGAATCTGAGGCTAGGGGAATGGGAGCTGTTGATTGGTCAAGGATGCAATCATAGGGTGTGGAAAATGGTCCTCCTGAGTGCTTAGTCTGTTTGTGGGTGGACCAGTCAGAAATGCAAAAACCTGAAAAGGCTAATCTTAGGTTCTACAAGAGTGATGTTATCTGCAGGAGTAATTGGGGAAGTTGCAACTCTTATGACCTCCAGAATAATGGCAGGCAATCATTTACATCTATACCTTAGTAGAATTCAGGCTCCTCTCAACCTCCAAACCTGGTGGTCTTTCATTAGCTTTATAAATGTGGTTTAATTTTGGGGAAGGGCTATTATCATTTGAACTATAAATGTCTCCCAAAGTTGGCTTGGCCAAGCCCAGGAATGGGCAGTCTAGAGGTTAAAGGCAAAATGGTGGTTGGTTAGAACAGTCTTTCACTGTCACAATTTTCTGTTAAAATTTTTTGCAAAGGCAAAAATTGCGATCATACACAAGATCACTTTTAAAGAAAAAGATTTATCTAATTATTTTCTGCTTAAAATAGGCAAGAAGCAACAGACAGTGGCTGTCACATTTTTTTCTCTCTCTCACAAAACTGGAATTCTGCTTGTGGAAAAGAATGAGTGGGCACAAATTAAGTATTAACAGAATACAGATTAACTGTTTCCTACCTTCGGTAATCCTTATATGCCACTGAGAAGCAAGACTACTTTACTGGGATACAGTGGGACTGTAACCCATAGTTTCTTAGACGCTATTGGAGAGATAAAAGGATTGGCACGAGGATTCAAGAGAACAATGGAATCAACATTGAGTGGGAATCAAATAATCTGTGAAGTCCTGACTGCCATTCCCCACACTAGCTCCAAACAGTACTGATCCTGGTAAGAGCTGTCACCACTTTAAATTATATGAATCTATTACAGCACTTATGACTTTGTCATTATTTGTTAATATATCTTTCCTGCTAGACTGCATACTCATTAAGGGGAGAAACTGTCTTCATTTCTAGCTGCTAGCACAATGGCCTCAGTTCTTCATCTCACAATAAAATTAATTTCGCAGCTACGTCATAAAGAATCCAAAAAATCCATGTAAAGTGCTTAAACCAGTGCCAGGCCATGCAGTAAGTGCTCAATAAATGGCAGCTGCCACCATTATTATGTAATTGGTGCCCAATAATTACTAATTAAATGAGTGAAGTCCAAGGTTTGGGGTAAAAATACCTTTTTCTATAGCTCTCTATCTAAATCTGTGGATACCCTGGAATTTGGAAATACATTGGAAGAATAATATTCTTGTCCCTTCAGCCCAGGGAAAAGGCAGCAGAATAAAGCAGCAGCACATTCCGACATATGGGTTTAAAGTCTTGTTTTTAAGTAAGAGTGGATTACATTATTCAAGGACGACATCTACTCAAACACAGCAGGTAACTAACAAAAAATCCTTCTATTAACTTAAATCTTTTTAGGATATATATTTAAACCTCAAGAGCATCATTAACACTAAAATGTCTGATACTCGAGGGCAAATTCTCTGTAGGCCTTTTTCTCCAGAAGTAAAATCAAGGTACACCTACATAAATGTCCTCTTAGCAATGTTCAGAGAAGTCTTTGAAAGGTGAAACGCAAAGGTACGGCTCAGGGAAGGAAGAAAAACAAGGGAACGGAGTGGGCTTAATGGTGGTGGGTGCAGGGAATCTAGGGGTCTGGATTCTCTTCGGAGTTCCATCACTTAGAAACTGTGTGACCGTGGACATGTCACCTCCTCTTTCAGGGCCTTATTGGGAAAATGAAGAAACGAGACAAGGTATTTTCTTCCCTTCCGACAATTTGATTCTGTGTTTAAAAGAGGACATGCACCTGGCAAAGGGCCTGGGGGCAGAAGGGCACGATTTATAAACAGCTCCTCCGTTCTGGCTCTATAGCCAGTCTCTACACGCTTCCGTAGCGCAGAAACTCAAGCACAGGGTCTCTGAGCCTGAGACAAAGCTCCACAAAGTCCGCCCGGATTAGGCCACAGAAGCTGCGAGCTCCTGCACCGACAGCCACACACCTCAGGGCTCACCCCGAACTGCGGCGGACCCGCGGGCTCCATCGGATGCACTACCCACCCGCCTCAAGAGAGAGTCTGCAAGGCGGCGACCGCTCCGCTGGCTAAGCCCAGCGGCACCCCTATTTGGAGCTCCAGGCTCGTCACCTACCGCCTGCGCAGCCCCGCGGCAACAGCCGCAGCTTCCCAGCCCCGCCTGGCAGCCGCCGCCATCTTAGTCCGGAGTGCCCAGGGGTCTCCCCGACAGCACCATTAAAGATCTGCGCAGGCGCAGGCTGGCCGGGAGCTGGGCGGGCACTTGAAAGGAGCGCACCCCACCGGCTGCGGGTGGCGCTGCTGCGGATAAGTGCGGTGGCCTGCGCTCGGAGGTTTGCGGCCTACTGCGTCAGCCTGACCGAGAGAGGCGCGGGGACGGGGAAAAAACTTTGCTGTTTGCGCAGGCGCCCTGGTTAATTCACGTAGCGCCCAGAACGCAGGCTGTTTCCGTACTTTGTCCTGCGGTTTCGAATGCTGTTCCCCGTCCCTAAACCTGACCCATTCCCCCCCTGTAGGACCCTACCCAGTCTCCAGGCCCAGCTCCGTGACTGCCCCTAAAGACTCCCCAGAGCATCCCCTCTTAAAGGTTCTCGCGTTTCTCTTCCTCATGGGTCTGATGTAGACCTGTTTCTAACCCTTCCTCATAGGCTGTGCCTGTCACGCGCCACTTGGTCCTCTTGGACCAACCCGCACAGAGGACGTACTGGTACAGTGCTGCCCTTTTCTGGATTAACATGGGCGTTGACTAGTTTCCAGAGCAGAGTTCGAAAGTCCATTACCTATTCTTCCAGAACCTTTCTGGGATATTCAGTTTTCTCTAGGACAACGGTTCTCAAAGTGCGGACTAGAGGCCAAAAACAGCAGGAGAAATGCACATTAGAACATGTTAGAAATCCTGGGCCCCACTTTAGATTTAGCAGAATCTCTATAGGTGGGGACTAGAAATCTTTTTGTTACTTGTTTTGTTTGTTTGTTTTTTTCTAGAGACAGGATCTATCTGTCGCCCAGGCTGGAGAGCAGGAGGGCGATCGTAGCTCACCAAAACCAACTCCTGGGCTCAAGTGATTCATCCTCCAGCTTCAGCCTCCCACAGCGCTGGGATTACAAGTGTGAGTCACCATGCTTGGCTATTTTTATTAGTAGTAGTAGTAGTGGTGATAGTAGAGTATTTTTATAGAGAAGAGGTCTCCCTATGTTGCCTGGGTTGCTCTTGAACTCTGCTGGCCTCAAGTGATTCCTCTCACCTAGGCCTCCAAAAACTCTTAGGTTACCTCACCCTGCCTAGTAATGTTTTTATTTTATTTTTAGAGATGAAGTTTCACCTTGTTGGTCAGGGTGGTTTCAAACTCCTGACCTCAGGTGATCCACCCACCTCGGCCTCCCAAAGTGCTGGGATTATAGGTGTGAGCCACTACACCAGGCCTTGCCTAGTAATGTTTTAACAAACCCTTCCCGGGATTCTGATGCCTGCTGAATTTGAGAACCACTGTTCTGGAAGACAGAGGACTGGTTTCTAGAATGGAAGCAGCACACCTGTTGTTGAACAGGTTGAGGCCACACCCAAGACAACCCTAGTCATTTCTATGGCCCAGAGACACATTTAAGAGGGAGGGTGGGGTTTCAGGCCTGCGCTGAGTGGGCTGTGCCTACTTTTGGTTTGCTTCCCAATGCTGCGTACTTGTTTTTAACCACCAGTGGTCTTTCTCCGTCCCCACCCCCACCCCACCATTCTAGACCTCAAGATTGAGGCAGTCCAAGGCTCTCTTGTTGACCCTGAATCAAGAATAAAATGTGACTCTTCCACCTGGAAATAATTGTTCTCTGTCTTCAATTTTTTTCTCTCTTATAGATTCCTTATCATAAGAAAAATCCTCCCAGACCCAAATCCTTTTCCACTCTCTTTTCTTCCCTTCAGAGCCAAGTGGCTTTAAAAGGTTGTCTACACTCTTAGTCTCTAGCTTTTCATTTCCCGGTCCTCAAGACACTGAAAGGAGACTTCTGTGTCCCATCATTCCCCGGGCCTGCTCTAGTCAAGATGCTAACCTCAAGGACCCTTTTCCATCCTTTCTTGACCTCCACAACATCAGAGACTGAGGAGGTCTCCCTCCCTTTTATAATCTTATTTCTTGGCTTTCCAGGAACCACAGATTTTCCCTATTTTCCCTGCTACTTTTCTGGTTAGTCCTCCCCAGATTCCCTTCTTCTCCTACAGAGAATGCCTTTCCCCTCCTCTTTTCCTAACTCCCTTGTACTGAGTCCCCCAGGTCTGGGCCTAAAAATCCCTTCCTTAGGTCCCCCTGTTACCTTCTTCCATATCCATCTAAATTGTCTCCTCTGTTAGCCTCTCTCAAAACACCCTGTTCTTTTCTTTCATAGCACATTCTCACAACTTGAAATGATGAATATGGATACTGATTAATGATCCTTTCACCTGCTGTACTCTAAGCTTGATGCAGGACATGTCCGTCTTTCTTGTTTTTCTTTCTTTTTGAGATGAGGGCCTCACTCTGTCGCCCAGGCTGAAGTGCAGTGGTGCAATCATAGCTGACTGCAGCCTCGAATTCCTGGGCTGAAGCAATGCTCCTGTCTCAGACTCCTGAGGGACATATCAGCCTCCTTACTTTTGTATCCTTAGCACCTAGTAAGTGCCTGGCACACAGTGGGTGCTCAAAAAGTATTTGTTGAGTGAATGAATGGAGTCATCTCAACCCTTTGTCAAATTCAGCACACTTTTTCACCCTGTGTGATGGTTGTGTATACAGCAGAAAGGGAAAGTCAGGAAGGAAAGGGTGGCCTTCTCCAGTTCACCCCTCGCCTGGTGCTGTGCCAAGCCAGGGTATAGCATTTTATGGAGAAGACTGTATCCAGTGGCATGTGAAACTAGGGACAGCAGCCAGAAGCAGAGGTGAAACAGCTTTTCCTTCTTCCCACACATACTAGAGAGTGGGTGACTTTTTAGGAAAAAGAACAAATACAACTGAGATATCTATAGCTCTGTAACCCCCATAACACACACATACACATACACACATGCACTGTTATACATACATTCATAACTGATAGACAACTGATATTTTCCCTAATATCTTAGCAAAGATGTTTTACTGGTTGACTAAGAAGATTCCCAGACCATGTGCCAAAGACCAAAAGGTCATTTACTCATACATCTATTCATTGATTCAATAACTATTCATCAAGTGGGTTCTTGGTGCTGGGCACTGTTGAGGACTGTGGCAGACAATGCTAGGTAACTCTCAATATCTATTTCTCCCTTCTTCCTTACCTGTGAACACTGATTTTGTTCACAGAGCAATGAGTCCAATTTAAGAAACCTATTTCTCAGCCACCCTTGCACCTAGCGGGTATAAACTGTCCAATGAGACCAATCTGAAAGTCTGCCAGAAATGTCAGAAAGCTTTGCTGAGGTGAAAGATTGCTTGAGCCAGGGAGGTCAAGGCTGCAGTAAGCCATGATTATGCTGCTGCACTCCAGCCTGGATGACAGGGAAAGACCCTGTCTCAAATAAATAAATAAATATATATATAAATTAAAAGGCCTGTGCTGTGGCTCACACCTATAATCCCAGCACTTTGGGAGTCTGAGATGGGTTGCTTGCTTGAGCCCAGGAGTTTGAAACCAGCCTGGGCAATATAGTGAGACCAGATTTCTATAAAAAATATAAAAAAAGAAAAAGTATCAGGCCCAGAGAGGCATTTAAAATGTAAAAGCAGTATTATATCATTCTCCCTTGAGCTAAAGAATAACTTCCTGAAGTCACTTGCTATGTATGCACTAGACTAATGTCAAGCTGTGATATGCCACACATCCTATGGTTCAACGTGCACAGCCAGTCACTAACAATGTTATTTCTGTAAACCAGTGAGAATGCCTGCTGAGCGTGGTGGCTCACACTTTACAATCCCAACACTTTGAGAGGCCGAGGCAGGCGAATTGCTTGAGCTCAGGAGTTTGAGACCAGCTTGAGAAACAGGGAGGGATTACAAGCATGAGCTACTGCACCTGGCAGAATATCTGAGGAAGATGAGCCCCTTTAAATTATCAGGCCTATTGACTAGCTTAAAAAAAAAAAAAGTATCAGGGCAGGGTGCTGTGGCTCATGCCTGTAATCCCAACACTTTGGGAGTCTCTATTGGCAAACTCTATCTCCACAAAAAATTAGCCAGACGTAGTGGCACATGCCTGTAGTGCCAGCTATTTGAAAGGCTGAGGTGGGAGAATCACCTGAGCCTGGGAAGCTGAGGCTGCAGTGAGCCATGATTGCACCACTGCACTCCAGCCTGGGTGACAGCGTAAGACCCTGTCTCAAGGAAAAAAATTAAAAAGTCCAATGAGAACGCCTGATGAGCAACTTTTGTAATTGTTCCCCTCCTCTGATTTGTGTCTTTTTCTTTAAAAAGTTGAGCCTCTCCTTTGTTCCCCAGAACACTCTCCAAAACAACCTGAAGTATGGCCAGGGTTACAGTCCTCAACCTTGGCCCAAATAAATTCTCTGTATTAATTTTGCCTCAGCTTCTTCCTTTTAGGTCAACATTTGCTTACGGTACTGTTTAATTAGGTTTCTTGTTACTCAGAGTTGATCAAAATCCTTCATGGAGTGATATTAAGATGAACAAAACAATTCCTGGTCTCAGGGAGAGGGGTAAATCAACAAAGGCACTAGGGGAACAGACTGCTATGTGGGGGACAGGAAGTATTGTCAGACGTGAAATCGTGTTTAACTTTCTTTGGGTTAATGTGTGTTCCAAAATTGTGTGAGATTCCTGTAATTCTGATATGTCTTAGTATATGGTATCAGTAATAATTATAATTATTATGTTAAATTGTTGGGTGCCACAGAAATAACCAAATTTCCTTGCCAGCTGTGTCTTTAACTATGGCTGTTCTAGGAGTTTTGTCATCCACAAACAATTGTTGTTTTACTTTGCTTT
This sequence comes from Plecturocebus donacophilus, assembly GCA_004027715.1. Lineage (NCBI taxonomy): Eukaryota > Metazoa > Chordata > Mammalia > Primates > Pitheciidae > Plecturocebus > Plecturocebus donacophilus. The sequence continues at coordinate 2,084 of PVKP010032433.1, read as the reverse complement.
CTTTTCAAAAAGTAGTTTATATTCTTCTTCTTTAAAGAAATTTTCTTCTTTAAAGAAATTCATGGAAAGGACTCTGACAAGTACTCTTGAATACAAGTTTCTGATAACTTTGGAGATCATACCATTGGACTATGAAAATACCTTCCAGGGCCGGGTGCAGTGGCTCATGCCTCTAATCCCAGCACTTTGGGAGGCCGAGGAGGGTGGATCATGAGGTCAGGAGATCAAGACCATCCTCGCTAACATGGTGAAACCCCATCTCTACTAAAAATACAAAAAATTAGCTGGGCATGGTGGCACGCACCTGTAGTCCCAGCTACTAGGGAGGCTGAGGCAGGAGAATCGCTTGAACCTGGGAGGCGGAGGTTGCAGTGAGCTGAGATCGCACCACTGCACTCCAGCCTGGGCGACAGAGCAAGACTCCGCCTGAAAAACAACAACAACAAAAGAAACACGAGAAAAACCTTGTTGAATGGATGAGCCTAACTTTCCTAATCTTTAAAATGTAGGAAGCAATATCTATTGAACATGGTTGAGTGTTAGAGAAAATGCATTCAAAGTGCCTTGAACTGAGCTTGTCACATAGGTAGCTGTAATGATGCTATTGCTTTATTCTCCTATAACACTTTTCGATTCATTCCTGATGTTCTACAAGGAGTGACATCTGAGGTCAGCGGACTAATCTGTGCTCTTCCTAGAAATGAGATGGGTTTGAGCATTTCTGCTGGGCTGATATGGCAGGTGCAACAGAGAAATATTTACCTGAGGCATGGTGAAGCCTTCTGGGAAAGAATTCATCCTAGGGAAGAATTCCTCTCTTGAGGAAAGAGTCAGTTCGTATGTTTGATCAAAGGTCAGGGAGCCCAGATGCCCACACCACTGTCTTCTGGACCAACCCCCATGAACTCTGCCTCAGGCTCAGGGAGAGGGTTTGAAACAAAGGTGATATACAAAAGAAGTTGTTTCATTAAAACATCTAGGACTGTGTGAGCCCTGAGCCCAGAGTTCTGCTGCTTTCTAGCCAGTGAAAGGAGAGGGGCATGTTGTGCCCCAGCGGGACCAGTGGAACACAGTTAACTGCTGATTGGATGTGAGGGTCTGAAGCAGGTTGCAGCAGCCACCATCTGAACAGGGGACGTGGGAAGACATTACACCATAGGTGCTTTGGCCTTGTTAAATAAAATTATGGGAGGCCATTGTTTTGGAATGAGCCCCTGCACTAGGTCCCAACAGACCAGACCAAACCAAAATGGAGCGACTCATGCTAAATACCACATAATCAAACTGAAACTTGAAGGAGGCAGATAAACCCCCAAACAGACCTGTTTCTTTTTTTCCTCTGAAAACAGGAGATTCCAGCATGATAAGGAAGTCCCCCTCTGCTCTAACCCTTAGCCAATCAGGTTTTTTCCTATTGTTCTGTTTCTTTGTTCCCACCTTACAAAACCCACTGTTCTACTATTTCTCAGTGAAATTTGAGACCAAATAATTCCATGTATGATGGCGACAGAATTATATCAATGCCTAAAGTTTTAGTTAATCTATCAAATTGAGAGGTTGTTCAAAACGGGGAAATTGTTAAGTTTGGCCTACAGCTGCGTTCTTACATATTTTAAGTTAGGCTTCTCTAAACACAGTGAATTGTAACCTAACTTGCTGTGTAAACATACTCTTCTAACAAGCAATGAGTCTCAGCCAGTCACAGGAGCCAAATTTCAGTCAACCACAGGCAGTCAGATGTTCAAACCAGGTCAAATAAGGTAAATCCCCAGTTGTCATCAATTGAGCTGTTTCTATACCTCACTTCTATTTTCTTTTTTTTTTTTTTTTTTTTGGAGAAAGAGAGAGGGGAAGTTATTTTTTTTTTTTTTTAAGACAGAAGTGAAATAAAAGAGAAAAAAGGAAGAAAGAGAAAGAGGGAGAGAGAACGAGAATCTTGCTCTATTGCTCAGGATTTCATTTAAATCTGTGAAATGCTTATGCAAACTAAAAAGTGATTTATTTCCTATTATGTGATCACTTTTAGAATAGGTATGATATAATATTGAAAAAAATATATGTTTTGTGGATATGGGGTGGTAGGT
>PVKP010032432.1:0-25945 GCA_004027715.1 Plecturocebus donacophilus | reverse complement strand
ATCTAGAACTGCTCTAAAAAATAAAGTCTATATAAAACAAACAAACACACACCAAAAAACCTATCTTTCTCCAGGTAGTTGCCCCAGTTCCTCTCCTGCAACTGGCCCTGCCCTTTTTCAGTTCCTCCACCCCTTCCCTGCAATGGCCAGAGCCTGTGTAGCAACGCATTAAGCCTCTCAGCGTCCAGGCCTGTTTGCTTCCACTCCACTGTGAGCCAGCGAGCAGGAGCACGGCGTATTCACTCCAGCATCCCCAGAGCCTGGAGTGCTTTTTGGCTCCTGGTAGTGTAATGTTTGTCTAATGAATAATCCAGTGTTACTGATGATCTACCCTTTCCCCTCGCCCCTGACTGTTCATTGTCCCCTTCTCTGCTGGTTTACTTCCTTCAGCCTGTACAGACGTTAAAAGAAATCTTCTCTTGCTCTGCTGTCCTACGTAGTTCTTGCCATACTTTTGTCCTAACACAGGTGAATTTCTCATAAGGAAGCCCCTTCCACATGATTGACATTTCCTGATGGTTCACTCATGATTCCCTGCCACCTGGCTGGAGTTCACCTGTGGCCTTGCTGGTCATGGCTTATGCTGCCCGCCTTGGTTCACAGCCTCGGTCCTCAATCCCTGAATCACTTATCCCAACTCTCCACTGTACTCCCCATCTGCCTCTGCCTCACTCACCTAGCTGTCTTCCCATCTGTGGCCTCATCTTGCCCTTGGCCCAGCAGCTGGGCATGAATTCTCAGTCTTCACTTTGCTCCTTGTGCTGCCCTGGGGCAAACATCCAGCCCATGGGAGGCCAGTCTGTTTGGTGTGGCCCCATAAACAGGCTCCTCTACGCTGCCCAACCCTGAAAACAGGACACTGGAGCTCTGCCCTAAGGCTGTGCTCCCCAAGAGCTCCTCTGGTTCCTACTTCAACAAAGTAAGGCCCACTTCCAGGTGACTCTTACTCAACATCTCTGCAGGATCGGGTGCTATTGGTCTCTCTCTCTGGCCAACCCTATGATAAGGGCAGCCATGGAGCAATATGCAAGAGGTGCTGACATGATTTTATTTATTTTTGAGATGGAGTCTCGCTCTGTCACCCAGGCTGGAGTACAGTAGCGCAATCTTGGCTCACTACAACCTCTGTCTCCCAGGTTCAAGCGATTCTCCTGCCTCAGCCTCCTGAGTAACGGGGACTACAAGAATGTACCACCATAACCAGGTAAGTTTTTGGTATTTTTTAGTAGAGATGGGGTTTTACCATCTTGGCCAGGCTGGTCTCAAACTCCTGACCTCAAGTGATCTGCCTGCCTTGGCCTCCCAAAGTGCTGGGATTACAGGTGTGAGCCACAGCACCCTGCAACATGAGTTTATTTAGGTGTACTTTTAGGTGCAGGAACAGAGCAAGAGAGTATGGATCTCTTACTTCTCACAAGAACCCAGCTCTATGGACTGATAATAAATCTAGAAAAAAAAGCCCCAGCCTACTCCAGAATGTATTCATTCTGTCTTCACATAATACATCAACTTTCAAAGTATGCATATCTTTTAACCCTTTGACCCAGTAATTCCAATTCTAGAATTCTACTCCATAGAAATACACATCTCCATAAAGGCATGTGCACAAGGATATTCTGTTATAGTGAAATGTTTGGAAAAACCTACTTGTCCATTGATAAGGAAATGGTTATACAAATTGAGCTAAATGCATGCAACAGAATACTGGGCAGCCATTAAAACAATGAGATAGAGCTACATGTCATAACAGGAAGAGATTTCCAAGATACAATGTAAATCAGGGGTTGTCAAATGAAGCCCCATAAGCTGAATCCAGCCTGTCACCTGTTTTTAAATAACCCATAAGCTAAGAATGATTTCTCTATTTTCAAATGGTTGAAATTAAAAGAAGAATACTTCATGACATACGAAAATTACCTGAAATTCAAATTTCAACGTCCATAAATAAAGTTTTATTGGAACACAGCCATATTCATTCATTCCCATATGGTCTACGGCTGCTTTTGCTCTGCAACAGCAGAGTTCAATGCATGTGACAGAGACCATGGGCTTCACAAAGCCAGAAATATTTAGTATCCAGCCCTTCACAGAAAAAGTGTGCCAGTCTCTCTGCTCTCCAGTCTCGATGAGAGGATACAACAAGAAGTCAGCCATCTGCAACCTGGAAAAAGACCTTTGCCAGAACCTGACCATGCTGGCGCCTGACCTCAGCCTTCCAGCCTCCAGAGCTGGGCGAGATACATTTCTGTTGTTTATAAGCCAAAACAAATACAGAAAGAAAAAGAAAAAGTTTACCAACCCCTAATCTAAGTGATAAAATAAAATAGTATGTATATAGGTACTATTTTATTTTCTCATAAGAAGAAAATAAAATAGTATGTATATATATATAATAGTATATATATAATAAAATAGTATGTGTGTGTGTATATATATACATATATATATATGAAAGGAATATATGTACATACGATTCCTTTCATATAATACTCCCATAAAAATTATGCATGTTATATAACATATATTAATTTTTAAGTATGTAAATTAATAGAAGAGGTGTCAGAGACTGCACCCTAAACTGTCAATAATGTTTCCCTATGAAAGAAGAGCAGAACTGGAGAGGGACAGATTAAAGATAACATGTTTTATTATTTATGCCTATATTTGTTTCATTTGGATACTGAATATATGCATATATATATATTTATATTCTTGTTATTTATGGTAGTTATATTCTATAAAATTAGCACAAGCACTGGAATAGCAAATACTGAACCACTGCTCCCAGGGGAGATACTAGGTGAGGCTCCTGTGAGCCTCTGGTCACAACATTTTGTCAACGGATCAATACATAACCTTGTTTCAGTGCACTTCTGTTTAGAGACATCTTACTTTTTTTCTATAAGACACATCACAGCCCTCATTGGCGTAGGAACACAAGACAGTTCATCAGTGCTATGTTTAGGGGCCATTTTAAACAGTGAAGTCACCAACGAAAAGCACAAAAATGTGAAAAATGTGGCACTAAATAGACCACAGAAAGAACTCTTATTTACAGTTTGAGAGCTGGAACAGAAAGCAGAGCTTCACCTTGTTTGTCCCTAGCTGGAAATGCACCCACTGGTTGGGTGACTCAAATTTTTCACTACTCCACCCGTGTCCGAGAATGACTGCAAAAGCACCACGTGTGCTGCTTTGGAGATTACAAATCCATTTTTGTGAGTAGTCAAATTCACAAGTACAGAATTATCAAATAATGAGGATCGACTGTACATTTATATATGTGATTATATATATATATATAATACACACATTATGTATATACATATATATATGTATGTATATATGTATATATGTATGTATATATATGTATATATATGTATATATGTATGTATATATATGTACATATATGTATATGTATATATATATATACATACACACATTGTTTTTATACTTAATGAATAAAAATATGTTTAATGTTTGCCCTTGACCATGCATGGAGCTGCCTCTGAAGTTGTCTTTTGGGCAGCAGCATGCAGAGGGTCTCTAACCAATGCCTCTCACAGGCAGATATGGTCAAAATGTTCATTTTTACATGAGTGAGTTAACCTTTCAACAGGACCTCCATAGGGCAGAGACAGCAGCAAAGCAGAGAACATGTTGAGCCTCACACAGCTTCCTATCATTCAGTGGTTTACTTCCTGGGTGTCTATGAACACATCCTGCAAAGCCACATGGCTACCTGCAGAGGCACAACAATGCTGGCAACACACACAGGCCATCCAGAGGCATATAATGAAGAGCTTGCCTCTCCTCGCTACAGCATCCATTTCTTCATGCATACCACTCATTAATTCATACCATTCATTCACGTAGCCAATGCATTCATTCTCCTGCATTCTCTCCATCAGCCCTTAACCAGACCTGGGAGAGATACATTTCTATTGTTTATAAGCCAAAACAAAATAGAAAAAGAAAAAGTATTCCATTCCTTTGAGAGGCATGGTGTCTTCCCTACTTCGTTCTTCCCTCCCTTCATACCACAACCTTCCAAAGCTGAGTTGGAGCCATGACCACTATTTGATCAGCCTGATGGGAATGAGTTCCTGGAGGGACACCCGAATGGCCACATCACAGGAGTCCCCTGGCATGGAGTGAGCAGTTTGAGTGGGATCTTGGCTGGTGGATGGTGTGAACCCCCTACTCTCCACTCAGCTTCCCAACCTTCTCCCAGAGCTGCCAGCCTCACCGAGGGGCTAGGCCTGGCTGGACAGGAAGGGAACACCAGACAGAGTAGGGGTGAAGGGAGCCTGTGAGGCTGCCAGAGGGAGGGTTTTGTGCTCCAGGCAATATTGTTTCCAGGTTAAAATGCCACTTTTAGCTCTTTTTCTAAAATGAAAAATAGAAATTCAGCACCACATACAGCACTAAGTTATACACATCCATCTACACTGTCTACTGAGTTTTTAACCTCTTAGACTTACCCCCGGGCTTTTCAAGAGTCCTGTGAGTACAACGGCATCTTCTGGCCACCCCCACACCCTCCTCTGGAGCTTATAGAACAGGTAAAAGGGACAGAGGAAAATATCAGAACCACTCATCAGGTGTAGCTAGAACTGTGCTCAAGGCAACAAAACAGGAAAAGAGACATGCCCAGACCCACATTACATTAACTCTCATCCTGATCTGAAGGCATCAGAGAAATACTCAGACCATGGGAGGTAAGGATGTGGGCCTCCCAGCGAGCTGGACCCGCCCCGGCCCCCCTCCCCCGCCAAGCTCAGGCTCATACAAAGTTCTGTTGCCATCTTGTGGTCAGCAGGGGTGAGCTTCTGAGCTCCGGCAACTTCAGGCTTTTCTCAGCAAGCTCCTGAGGGCTTATCCTAGCTCCAGGGAAACAGGGCCCTTCCCTAGGCTGTCAGACATGGCTGGGCCCTATGTAGCTGGAGCAGAGTCTTCTCTGGGCTTCTGTCCCTCTGTCAAACTTCAGGTTTGTCCTGGCCTCACCTCCCATTCCCCTACAATCCCTTCCAGCTCTTACATGCTGTGTCTGCAGTCACTATTTTATGCAAGGCACTGTGGGGTACCCAGGAAGCTTTAGGAGCAGCTTCCCTCGGCAGGTACTGGGTATAGCTGTGCACTGAACGTGCCTGAGCGGTGAGGGCCTGGTCACCCTTCCTCAGGACGTCTCCCAGTTCCTTCGACTTAAGAGCAAAGGGGCCTGCAGAGGAAAATGCCGTTTTGTGCCTGGCTTCCATACACAAAGATGAAATACAGCCTCTCCAATGTGGCCAGAGGGCCCAGGCATAGAAGGCCTGGAAGAGGTAGGGGGAGTGGGGAGAGAGAGAGAGAGAGTTGTATGTGCTGCACGTGTGTTTCTGGGCATGCGTGTTTCTGTGTCTTTTTCCATACAGGAAGAGACAGGCTGCAGACAAGACCTGGAGAAGGAGGGAGGGAGACAGAGGAGCTCCTGGGCTGCTGGCCTCCGGGGAAGCTGAAGTGCTGTCTCATCTTCATGAAAAGTGACTCCAGACCTTGGGAAATGATCGGTTCCGGGACTAGAATCTGCAGCCTCAAGGCCATGGTTTCAGCTCCAGGTGAACTTTGCATTGTCTGTGATAGCAGAGTGCAGAAGCCCACTGTGTTTTCCCGGCACCCCAGCAGACCCTGTTCCTTCTAGAATACCCCTCTTCACCCTTCTTCCACCAGCACTGGTCTGCCCCAGGCCTGGCAGGCTCCAACCTCATCCCAACCCTTCCTGTCTCAGGCTGCAGCCAGGCAGGCTGTGCCCCTCTGACTGTCCCTGAGCAGCTGCCCTGGGGGTCCTGGGGAGGCCCAGGACACAAGCTCAGGTGGGCTCCGATATGTGCATCCAGTGCCCCCTTTCAGATCCAGGAGGCCCAGCCCCAATGTGTCAAGCAGGGCAGTGACTGATAACCCTGGGAAAATTTTCCAGAGGAAATGTTGCCAAGACCAACGTGGAACAGGGTGAGATGGGAGGAGAGGGAAAGAGGACCAAGGGGCTGGAGTTGTCACCAGTCCTCTCCGGGGGAAAGCAAGCCCAGATCTGGCTAGCCTAGCAGGTCTCTAGGAGCACTGAAATTCATACACGAAATTTCTCCTTGCAAAGGATAAGGCAGTATTACTATGTCCATTCTACAGGAGAGAAAACTGAGGCAGGAAGTGTTTACAGGCATCTATTTTAGACATACTTATATATGTCTATTTTGCCTTTTTACCATTCCATCATCTTCCATGATCCCCGACTGCTCTGTGAGGCAGAAAGGCCAGGCTGACAGTCTCTCAGCTCATGAAGGAGGCTCTGCTACACCAGGACTCCCTTGTTTCTGGATGGAAAAACTGTTAGATGCTTGCCTGCTTCCACTGCCAACCCACCTTCCCCCACTTTCCTAGCAGAGCCAATCTGGGCCTGACCCCCCATGTGACACCTGTGCCTCAGGGGAATCTAATCCCAGCAGCGAGGGTAACTCAAACCTCCTTGCTTGGGTCTGGACAGGCCAAGCAGCAGAGGATGTTAGCCTAGTGGCTCCAATTGTCCAGTTCATGGCTTATTTGGTCTGAATGTTGACCCATTCAGTAGAAAGAGAAAAAGGTTTCCTCTCTTTCTCCCTGGACGTGAACAATGAAGTAATTGCCTGAGTTGCTGCCAGCAGCTATCTTACAGCCATGAGGGAAGTCAGCCTAAGGACAAGGAACTAGAATGGGGCAGAGCAGATGAGGTCACAAGAAAACAGAATTGGCACCCTGATCAGACCCTACCTGAAGTCCTAACTCTGGGCTATTTTGAGTTAATATGATGCACTCCTTATGATTTAAGCCCGTTTGTATTGACTTTTCTCTTCTGGTATCCAAAAGCATCCTAATGGGCACATCTGAACAGACACACCTTTCCCCACTTCTGCTGTAAGAATTCTCCTTGCCTTCCTCCAGCCCCTGTCAGAGCCAAGCCAGCACACATTAAACGGGCCAGGGCAGACTAAATATGTCCTCTGGACACTGAAAATGTCTCTTGTGGTATTGTAAGACTTTAAAAACTGTGCAGGGAGCTGTGGCTTAGCTCAGTCCTGCTTCCCATTAGGATAAACACACCCCTCAGTGTAGGGACCCATGTACGGCTCCAGAAATAGCCTACCCACCAGAGAAAATGCACTCTGTTTGACAGGCTTCCCACAGCCATATCATTATCATATAATCTCTTTTATCCACCCCTTTCCCCTGCCTGGAACTCAAATTGCATCTTTAAAATGTCTAAGTAGCAGTTTGGTGATCTTCAGCGATGCTATACTTGATTCTGAGCTGGGAAAATCAGCATCAAAGGAGAAGTCTGGGTGAGGGGCAAGAATGTTTTACATCCAATTATTTTTCTGTGAAGAAAGATAGGCTGAAAATACATCACAATGTGCATTTCAGTGTCCATGATTCCCACTTTCAACCTGGGAATCCACCTCACACACCTGGCCTGAGCACCTACTGTGTGCGATGTTTTGCCCTCTGCACTAGGTAGCGATTTTTACTTATGGCTTCCTTCTCACAGAGCTGGCACAGCCACACAGGAGGGTAGATCTCCAGTGGCTCCAGGAGAAATCAGGACAGAGGCAAAGAGGCAGCCCCAGGAAAGAAGGAGTGAAGGAATCTGAAAGGGCTGGCTGCTGCAGGACAGCATCAGAACCATTCCTGGGGCAGGAAGGGGGCTGCTCAGGTTGGTCAAAGAGAGTCAGAGTGAAACAGGGAAAGCACGTTGGAGGAAGTGGGAAGTACGCCACACACACACACACACAGGTGCACACACACACGTGCACACACGCACATGCATATGCACATGTGCACGTGGACGCACATGCGCGCACACACACGAGTGCACACACACACACACGCACACACGGTGATGCTGAGGGCTTAGGACTTCTGGGCTCACTATGTGGGAGGCTGGTGAGTACCACTTAGCCAGGGCTAACCAAGTAAAACTGGGAAGGGACAGGGTTTGTCTCCTGTGCCCTGCCCACCACCTCCTGCCTCACACCCTGCCCTGCTTGGGTGGAGCCTCCCCCCAAGGGGAGGTCTTCCTCTTCCCCTTACTGAAGACCTGCTCTGGATCCTTCCTGGGCTGAGTGACAGGCCCCAGCTGCACATGCTGCGGGGGAGGATCAGAGAGGCAGCCGGGGAGTAGGGGATTGGGTGGCTTTCTAAAAAGAAACAAAGCCTTGCTTGTGCCAAGTCTACTTCCAGCAGCGTTCAGGAGGAGGCCTTGGTGGGAGGCGACAGCACGTGCCCTCTCCTCCCTGAGTACCACCCGTACCAGCCTCTGTGCTCACACTGCCTCCTTGCAGCCTCATGAGGACTCCACATCAAGGAGGTCATTGGCCCCGATTTAAAGATGAGAAAACCGAGGCTGAGAGCAGTCAGCAGGATCCAGACCAGGCCTTTCTCACCCTTGAGGCATGCCTATTCTGCTACCTGCTCAGCTTGCCTGTGAGGTGAGGTGGACTCTGACCTCACGCAGGCTTTGGCTTCTTTACCGCCTCTTAAGCCAACCCGAGAAAGCAAACAACAGCATAAATCTCACAATAGGGGGAACCGGGAAAGACGTGGGGATTTGCAGGCCTAAAAATCAACCTTTTCTCTTCCTGCAAGTTGCTCCTGATCAAGGCTGAGCAGCACAGGCCATCCTAGGAGAAAGTGTGAGATGGAACTTTCTGGGAGCCCACTAAATTCCTGAGGTCACAGGGGATTGTTGGAGTACCCCAAACTCACACACTTCATATCCTGTCATTGTTTCTCTCCTAGGGTGGCAACTACTGTTTCCTCAGGCCTTCCATCAGACCCACTGCGTTTCTCTTCATCTCATGGGGATCTCCTCATCCTTTCCTTCCCAGTATCCCCACCCTCCACACACCCACACCCACCCACACCCATATACATGCACACATGCATACACTCGCACACCCACACAAGCATACACACCCACATGCACACACACACCCACATGCACACACACACACAGGCACACTCGCTCACCCACAAACACGCATACACAGAGCAATCAGTTCCTTTCAAAACCAAAATATATGAACTTATATAATCATATTTTCTTCTAGATTTCTGAAGTATTAAGAAAAAGGTCATTATGCCTACATTTTTGGTTGAGGAAAATTTCGATCATCAAAATAAAGTAAGAGAGAAGCACAGCAGATCTGTTTCTAATGAAGAAAGTTTGGGGAAAGGCAGCTTGCGCAGGCACGTGTGTGTCCTGTGTGGTTTACACTGGTGTGCGTGCGGTGGCCAGCTGCTCCTCCCGCCCGAGTGTGTCTTTGTGCGGCTCGGTGTGTCTGAGCTTGTGTGCCAGGGGACCCAGCAGCACTAAAGCCCCTTGTCCAGTCAGAATCTGGCAGCAGAAAATCTGCATTTAATTGCAAATGTTGTAAAAATAATCACACGGAAGACCAAGCTAGCATTGAAACTATGCGTCCTTGACTTAGTGCCTGAGTGTGGGACATCTTTCTACTGAAATGCTTATAAAGCTATAAACCATAAGTCAAAATTTCTTCAAGAACATGTCTTCTCTTGTTAGGATGATTTTACTTCTCAGGGTGTTCCCAGCCTTTTCCGGGAAAAGGAGATGGGGAGGGCATGGAGATGGGGGATTTACAGGGTGAAGGCATGGGATGGGAGGCCTCCTTAGATCTGCCTTAAAGATGTCTTTGTTTTTAATTGTCCGTGCCTTGAACTACAGTGAAATCGGCCTCACTCTTGCTTTTTAAACTCAGATAAAATGCTCTGCGTTGCAGCCTTCTCTCTACCTCCCAGACAGCGGCCTTTCCCCATTTGAAGATTATTTACTGCTTCTCAACCACTTTTCATGCTGCTAAATGATTCTCCATGCTTAGCGCAGAAAACAGCCCAGCGGGATTTTACTTCTCTGAGTGCTGGACTCTGTCTTCTCACCTCTTCCCAGGGAACACTTGGGGCTCAATAACCCTCATCACAGTCCCCCTCCCAGGCCAGCTCTGTATATCGTTGGCTTCTCCTGACAAAGGCCCAGAGTGTCCCCTCATCAAAGGGAGGCCTGCAAGACTGTACTTTCAAAAGAGGGAAAAAATAAACTGCTTTTAGAAGCTTACGAGAAGGAGCTCAGTCTGCAAGGCCTCCCTTCCCAGCTCCCCACCCTCCAGGGCATCCAGTAGGTGGTCACCCTTGTGGACTTTCAAATGCAGATTGAGCCTAAGTGGGCCGATGCCAGCCTCTCCTGGCTCCCCACCCAGGTCCAAAATAAATTCACACCTCCTCATTTCTGTCCTATTAATCAGTCCCTCCCAGGGAAAAACAAGCCAGTCAATGCTGGCCAGTTGGATGGAACCACGGAATACATGTTTTCAGATATTTAAAAATTAATTTGATTTCCTGCTCATATTTTTAATTTTGCTTCCGTTACCAGAATGCAACTGCACTGTACCTCTTGTTAAGGAAAACTGTAAATTCTATAGTTAGACTTTCTTTTTCCCCTCAGAAACTGAAGCTTCTATTTGCAGACTCCATAGCCCTACCCCAGAGGCTGGGGTCTGGGGAGAGAGGTGACGCCCCCACCCAGCCCCACTTCAGGTTCTCATTTGCAGCCCCACACCACGCTGGACTTTCTCATTTCCTGCTCCGCTGCTGACCCAGCTTGGCTGTGCCTGGGGGGTCCTGCCGGCTCTCCCTGGCCTTGGAGGTAGAAGCGGCGCCTGGACACCCAGCGTCAGCCTCGCTCTCAGCTGTGCCACTCCCCTGCCCTCCCTTCCAGCCCTAGCCCTCTCCTTCTGCTCCTGAGCCTCTGTAAAAGACACAAATGCCGAGAGAGTAGGTCGAAGACGTTGAAAAGAAACTTTAAAATGCCTCATAACATAATTTGAACATAAAAATAACAAATACTCCCTAGCACTTACCAAGGGCCAGGCACAGTCCTAAGTGTTTTCCAGACATTCATTCCTTTCATACTCACAGCTGTCTTGCGAGGTGGACACTATGATGATTCCATTTTGCAAGGGGACTGAGGCACAGAAACCGAAACTTGCCTGACAGCACCCAGCTAGAAAGAGCAAGAGCTGGGATTTGAATGCAGGCAGCTCCAAACAATGACACCATTCCCCCTTTCTGGTAGAAACATTCTTTCGCGGGAGAAAAGTATATTTTATCGTTTTTACTAGTACAGTCGTATTTCACTTATCAAGAAGTCCATGAGTTGATTGTCTCAACTATTCAGACCTCGATCAAGAGCCGAAAATATAAGTAAGAGGATCCTTTGAGAGACTAAAGTACAAGAGGTATAAAAAAATTCATATCCAAATTCTCCTGAGGAAAACCTCTCCAGCCTTCCCACAAGATTCTGAGACTGATTAACTCTTCCTTCACATACAGTTCTAATGCACTTGATGAGTGGTCTCCCTGCCGCAGCCTCTTAGCAACAACAAACTAGAGGCTGGGCGCGGTGGCTCACACCTGTAATCCCAGCACTTGGGGAGGCCGAGGTGGGCAGATCAGGAGGTCAAGTGATAGAGACCATCCTGGCCAACATGGTGAAACCCCATCTCTACTAATAATATAAAAATTAGCAGGGCGTGGTGGCGTGTGCCTGTAGTCCCAGCTACTTGGGAGGCTGAGGCAGGAGAATCACCTCAATCCAGGAGGCAGAGGTTGCAGTGAGCTGAGATCATGCCACTGCACTCCAGCCTGGGGACAGAGCGAGACTCCAACTCAAAAAAAAAAAGAAAGAAAGAAAGAAAGAAATGCATAAGTTAAACCATGGGACCATGCCCAGCCATATTTGCAGTCAATATAGAAGTTGTTGATGATGAATTTAAAATTAGCATGGGGAAGTGTATATGTTATCATTATAACCAAAAAGAAGCAGGGTGCAAAATTATATCTACAGTATAACTTCAGCATGTGCAATAAACGACACTCAAAACTATTAAAAATGAGATAAAATGGAAATATATCAAAATGAAGTTTTCTTAAGGTGTCATGGGTGATTTTGTTTTCTATTTTTTTGTTGTCTTCTTTTTTCTCAAATTTTCTGTAATAAGCATTTTACAGCAACAAGTTCCCAATAAACTTTAAAAAGAGAAATAAGGAAAGAGGAAGAGAGAAAGAAGAAAAAGGAGGAAGGGAGGGAGAGACGGAGGGAGGGCCACTAAGTCAGGTGCAAGCCAGCCATGCAACTGGTGACAAGGGAGAGGAAGAGAAACTCTTTAATTCATGCCCAAGAAATCAAAACGCCTAACAGTCAGTCCAGGAGCCATTTCCTGGAAGGGCAAATTGCTCTTCATAAATCAGTCTTCTCTGAATATATCACCATGTAGTCAACTGACAATTAAAATAATAATCGCTATTAACTAAGCATGTCCCTTTTTCCAGGCCAGCCCTTGCTTACGTAATCACAGGGACATTGTGAGGGAGATATGCTTTTCCTCCGTTTACACATGAAAACCTGAGGCATGACCGTTGATATTAGGATGAAGGTTTGACTCTGTTCATGATACTCAGCTAAGAAGGCTGAGAAGCAAGAAAAAAAAGTGTATCTATTCCCATCTAAAATGGTTAAAATGGGCCAGGTGCAGTGGCTCACACCTGTAATCCCAGCACTATGGGAGGCCAAGGTGAGCGAATCACTTGAGGTAAGGAGTTTGAGACCAGCCTGGACAATATGGTGAAACCCTGTCTATATGAAAAATATAAAAATTAGACAGATGTGGTTGCACACACCTGTAATCCAGCTACTTGGGAGGCTGAGGCATGAGAATCACTTGAACCCAGGAGGCAGAGGTTGCAGTGAGCTGAGATTGCACCACTGCACCGCAGCCTGGGTGACAGAGTGAGACTTTGTCAAATAAATAAATAAATTTGTTAAAATGATTTAAAATATTTTATTATTTAAAGGGTAAAATTCAGGTGTGTGGAAAAACTACTTAGCTAGCATACCTTATGGGGCTAGGTGGTGAATAAGTAAGGAAAGTTTATGTTAAGTTCCTCAGAACCTCAGCAGACACATTCCTGGGGATCCTGAAGGGGCTGGGATGGCCTCTGCCTTACCCTGCTGGCTGGATAGGCCCTGCCTGCAGGCACCCTACAGAGGCACATTCCTTTCTGGACCCTAAAGCCTTAGAAGCATGGATTTGGTCTAATATTGTCCTCTTTTGTCCCCTTCTTTTTCTCTAAGGAGAAAAGGAGGGAAGGAAGGGGAGAGAAGGTTCTGTGACCCGATGGGCACACCATGCTACTACACAGCCTGGTTGCTGAGGGAGCCTCAGGCAGGCAGCCAAGGCCTCTGTTGAAGTATAAATGGTCTCCAGCAGGGCTGGATGCTCTCATGTTAGCTCTGGATTGAGCAATGACCAGGGAGTGGAACATGGGAGCAATACAGTTCAATAAATGAGAGAGCCTTTGAGTCCTTTCCTTAGAGGCATAGTTAATTTGAAATAAAGTTGTGTTCACAGCATCATAACAGTTAAGCTCTGAAAGGTACCTTCACCGTCACCTAGTTTTTCATCCAATTTCCTTTTGTTTTTGTTTGTTTTTTACACATAAGGAAACTGAGTCCCAGAGAGGGGAACTGATTTACCCAGGGTCACGTTGCAATTCTGTGGCTGAGCCTGAGCCACTCGTCACTTTCCTAAATTCTTGCTGGATCAAGCCCATATTGACAGTGGGAACCTACAGCCATACAGCATAGCGTGATGCTCAGTGTATCTTCCAGAGACTGCCTGATGCTGCTTCCAGGGAGAGAACACACTGTGTTCTTCTCAGATCATTTATCGAAAATCCTCCATGATGTGGACTCCCAGGCCACATCTCCCTGCCCTTTCCAGCTGGGATGGACTGAGATAGCCTTTACGAAACGACCACCCTTCAAAACCAGAGCAGATCTCAACCCTAGGCTAAACCTAATCTGTATCCAACCCCATATACCAAACTTTTCACTGAACCACAAAAAGAACTGAAGTCTTTCAGAAGCATTTATAGTGAAGAATTATGAACCAGAACCGAATGGACATGCATTCAACATAGCTGAAGCAGAAAAAGACCCAGCAGATCACAACGTTGTCTGACCCCAAGAAGGTTGAGCTCTTGGCCATTATTGTGAATACAGAGGAGCGGGGTGAAGAAGCCTTCCCCTTGCCCCAGAAGAGAGAAAGTGGAAGATAGTGGGAAACTACTCCCAGATGTGCACCTCTGATCCCAACCTCCACAGCTGGGTGGAGGCTGGGATCCCTAGAGGGTCAGAGACACCAACGAGTCCTTCATAACAAAGGTAAAGGATAAAGACAGGTAGAATGTCCACGTCTTCTGTGTTTTACGTAAATGATTGAACTGTGCTTTGTGTTATAGAAGTGATACTGAGCTGGAAGCCCATATTTGAAGAAAAGAACATGAACTGGCTTCACATCAGAGGTACAGCCCTTTAGGAATCTAGCAGCTAAGTTACATTCAGGTGAAGGCAAACACCGGCAGACAGATATTCATGCACGTGTGTCAACTGTTGGGATGGTACCATGGGAATATCAATATGTCCTTTAAGAACACATTTAACTCATCTTTTATTTTCCAACTCAAATATCCCTCCTTCCACTGAACTGCTTATTTCATACCCTCCATGGTGGAAGTAATGTCCTCCTCTGAACTGGCACAAAAAATATAGCCATATGTCTGCTATAGCATTGAACCATTTCTACTTCTCACTATGGTTCTTGATGCCTGTGAGCAGTTTTCTTCGATCTGACTTTTCCCTGATGTCCTGGTCCCTCACGTAGCACCTGACTTGTGACAGTCACAAAAGAAATGCTTACTGGATAAGCAAATGAATTTCACAGGTTGTCTCTGGGATGAGCAACCTCAGTCTCCATGGATGGTCTCAAGAGGAGATAAGAACCCTCCACAATCACACGCAAGCTTGCGAGGATAGTCTGTGCACAGGTGCTATTTGGGGAGGGGTCCACAAGTTGTATCAGATTGTCAGAGGGACCCAGTTCCCCCAAAAGGTTAAGAACCACAGCTCTGAAACTGGGGAGACAGTCCAGATGAGGCAGCTTCTGTGAGAGCTTTGGACTTCTGTCCCCAGGGGTACCTGGTGGTGAGTTCCTTGAAGCTGGCAGACAGGACATGCTTCCACTCTGTCCCTCTCTCCTTCATTCACTCAACAGTCATAATGTCAATAAATGCCACCATTTTTCAAGGACCTATAGGGTCTGCTCTAGTATTGGCTGTATTGCAAATTAAAAACCAAGCCTCAAAGAGGAAGGTGCCTCTGAGCCAGTAAGTGCAGGGCTGGCTTCTGAACAAAGGCCTTACTTCAGAGTCCTTACAGCTCTTCCTCTGAGGCAGCTCATCAAACCTATGCAAGTAAGACTCCAAGTAGTGTCCCCAGTGACAGGGGCTTCCAGTGAAGAACCCCTAGAGCCCCACCTATATAAAGTGTGTGTGTGTGTATGTGTGTGTGTGTGTGTGTGTGTGTGTGTGCATGCGCTCACACATGTGTTTAATAACGGATGGATGGATGGATGGATGGATCACTGGATGGAAGAGAAGAGAAAGGAACTCCTGCCTTTAGCTTCTTCTGGATGGTTACTATCCAGTTCACAGGTATGGCACAGACTGAATTCTATTGATAAATCCTGATTTGGAGAACAATAAATTCAAATAAGAAGGCTGTTGTGCTCCGTTAAATATGCCTACCCACCACTCATAAATTAATGTTGAAGTTCTAACCCCTAATACCTCCAGAATATGACCTTACTTGGAAATAGGGTCATTGAACATGTGGTCAGTTAAGATGAGGCCATACTATAGAGTATGATGATCCTGTAATCCGATATGACCATTCTCCTTATAAAAGAGGAAATTTAGACACAGACACACACAGGGAGAAGACCACATGAAGATGAAGGCAGAGGTCTGCAAGCCAAGGGACACCAAAGATCGCAGCAAGCCACCAGAAGCAAGAAACAGGCTTCCCTCACAGCCTTCAGAAGGAGCCAACCCTGCCCACAGCTTGATCTTGGCTATCTGGCCTCCAGAACTATGAGACAATAAAGGTTTGTTGTTGAAGCTACCCAGGTTGTATACCTTGCTATGACAGCCCAATCAAATGAATACACTGTTTCTCGAAAACTGTGAAGGTGCAAAAAGGTACATGTGATCTGAACTCCAGTTCTATTTCACGTGCCAAATTCCAATCTTTGACTCTTTTAGCCTCCCACAAACTGTAGACAAACAATCAGGCAGTATTGGCATGGCAGGAGTGACAGAAAGCTACTACGGATTGATTAGATTTCGCCTAGCACTTGGCTTTGTCTTCATCAGACTTTTCTTAAATTGTGTAAACTGCTTCTGAACTCAAACCACTGTTCTTTAGATCTTTTCATTGCTTATTTATTTATTTCCAAGGAATACTTAACCAAATCAGAAGCCAAGTCTCTGGAAATCTGGTTGGAACATAACCTCCTCTAGTTCCTAGCTTTATGGGAGAGCAACCCTTAATCCTTAACCGTGACCCATGAGTACTGGACCCTGGGCAAGTCTCTCAGAGGGGAAAGGAAGGAGGCTTGAGGACAGCTCCAGCCCAGAAGTCTCCAGCCCAGCCCAGGAGACAAGACTGAAGGGCAGAGTAGAAGGTCTGTGTGATAACAGAAAATAACGCAAGAGAAGTCACGGCAACAGCCATGTGAGAAACACAACGGGAGCAATGAGTTCCAAAAAGAGAGAGTGAAGTTTGGGGAAGTTAAGAAGATGAGAACGGATAAATTGAAATGTGCAGTAGATTGAAATTCAGCCTTTGCCCAAGTCAAGGGGAACTTGAAACTCAAGTTCCCAGATCACGTCTAAATTTGGAGCTGTAGTTTTAAGTGGGTTTGAAACCCTGCCAAATTGCCCATCTTTCGGGTTCAAATCTCTTGATTTATTTGAAACCACAAACATGGTATTTCTAAACAGAGGAACCAAAAGCCAGAGAACTCAGCTGGGTTGGAACCCTTAATTATCGTTAATGTCACTGAGTCCCCAAGAAGCAAGTCCTTACCCCGTTATGGGTGAAAGACAGAGCCTGTTGTGCTTCAAGTGGGTTTTCCATTCTGTTTTCACTCACATTAAGAAGCAAGCCCCTGAGCTGGAGTTCCTGGGCACTTGCTGTGTGCCAGGCACTGGGCTGCCTTCATGAGAGCTACATGGGGGGACTGTACCACAACCTGCCCTGGCCTCGTCCTTGGGACTTAGCTCAGGGACTAAATCATGTACAAGTGCAAAGTAACAAGCCCGTACCTGCAGGATGGAGCCACAGACTGTGTCACCACAGATCCAGAAACAGAAGGCACCAGAGGTAACAACTTCCAAACAGTGTCTTCACTCACAGTTTCATAATTTACTCACAAAATGTTCCCTCTTTATCAATGAACAGTGAAATCCAGCAACTGAAGACATGCTCTCCTAAGGGTTCAGTTACCTCTGACTTTCTAATTCTCAGTCCTGGGGAGAATATGATCATCCACCAGGCTCTCCTTCACCCACAGAAGCGATGTCTCTGCAACGTGAGACCTGGAGTTGGGGGAGGGATCCTCCAGAGGGTTCCCCTAGGCTGGCCTGGACATCAGCTATGCCTCTCTCTCTCACTTCAGCATCCTGTGGGAACACACCGGACAGTCAACGGAAATGAAACAGAGAAGCTGGGAGATCAGACATGGCAGAGCCAAGTGGATTAGGAGCTTGGAAATGGGTGAAGGCATGTGACCTATTCCTGCTTCAGTGGGGAGAAACCAGGACATCTCAGTCTTCTTCCTAGGGAAGCCCCAAGTTCAGGGTGCAGTCAGGCTCACACTTTGATTCTGTCAGTGCACCAAAGGCTCACAGGCCCTGGGGAATCAGGTAGGGACGGGAGGGACAAAAGGGAATGCCAATGTGCCCATTTTGACAGGGTAGCTGGCTTGGCCCTTTCTCCCTAGGGGATAGGTCTGCTCTGGAAATCAAATCCCTAAGACCCTGAATGAGCAGTTAAGAAAAGTAACTCTATTCTTAGGATCCTAATTTTCTCACCAGTAAAATAAAAGGGTTTACTCTATGGCATCTAGAGTCTTTTCCATTCTCCTTAACTCATAAACAACAGAAATTTCTCATAGTTCTGGAGTCTGGGAAGTCTAAGATCAAAGCGCTGGCTGATTCAGTGTCTGGTGAGGGCCCATTTTCTCATAGATAGCACATTCTCACTGCATCTTCACATGGTGGAAGGGCCCGTGTTTCTATGCTAAGAAAGCTAGTGCTTTCCCTAGAACAAGGTACCTGTTTGTAGGGCACTACAGCCACACCGACCAACTCAGATCCTCTCCATGAGGAGGGAAATACACAGCAAATAAAGTAGCAAAGGAAATGAGCCAACTTTGGCACCATCAGGAAAGAGCTCCATTTCCCTCCTTTAGTCACAGTCTCTCAGACCTAATTTCTCCAACCCTAGATGATGGTTGTTCTTGTCCCCTTTAGAAAATATACCAGTCTCTTAGGTATGGTGGCACATGGCTGTGGTTTCATCTAGCCAGGAGGCTGAGAGGGGATGATCATTTGAGGCCAGAAGCTAGAGACCAGCCTGGGCAACAGAGCAAGACTCTGTCTCTAAAAATAGAAAATAAAATAAATTAACCAGGCATAATGGTGCATGCCTCTTTCCCATCTACTTGGGTGGCTGAAGCGGGAGGATTGCTTGAGGCCAGGAGTTTGAGACCAGCCTGAACAACATATGGAGCCCCTGTCTCCAAAAAATTAAAATAAAATAAATTAGCCAGGTCTGGTGGTGCATGCCTGTCATCCCATCTATTGGGAGTCTGAGGCAGATGGATTGCTTGAGTCCACAAGTTCGAGACTGCAGTGAGCTATGATCATGCCACTGTACTTCAGACTGGGCAATAGTGAAACTCCACCCCTTAAATAAAAAAGAATTAGAAAGCATAACAGTCTCATTTTCAATTGTTAAAAAATCCACACAAGCTAAGCCAAAAAAATTCTCATCAATTCAAACTTCTGCCTTCCTTCCTCTCTGCTCTAGCGCATCTGCAGAAACTCAGAGATAACAAAGACAGCATCATCTAGCACTCTTACGTATGGAGAGCACAATTGCCTCATGAGAACAAGTCAATTCTGGTGTTCTGTCACCTTTCACTAAGTTTTGTATGGCCATAATGACCCCAGATCTTGCTGGCTTAAAGCATGGAGATTTACTTCTCATTCACATTTCATGTACTTGCAGGTAGTGGCCCTGCTCCACATGTCTTTACTCCAGGGCCCAAGTTGAAGGAGAAGCCCCCAAATGGAACATGGTAAAGAGAAAATCGCAATGGCCAAATCAGGCAATGCCTTTTCAGGCTTCCATTCAGACGTAATATACACCACTTCCTACTCACACTCCATTGGCTAAAGCAAGTCACATGGCCAGGCCCAACAATGAAACCCCTCCCAAAGGGGACACAGGGTGCCACCTGGCAACAAGTACAGATGTATAGTCCTCGTACAGGCAAGTGGCAAATAACTGGAAATGATAACATCAGTTACCACAATCTTTACCATAAATAATCAAAATCTATAACTTCACTTGAGTCAATTAATAAGAGGTAAACAACAGTTTATCTGAAAATAGTCACATTTTAAATTGTGGCTTCCTCCAATGTTCTTAAGTGGTCTCAACTCCTGATTCATATCTTAAGGTGGGCTGTTGCTGGGAACACTTTCTCAAGATGAACTGTCACATACATGTAATTGTAGTTTCTGTTTCCAAAAGACACATTTCTCATCTTGTCCCCAAGTTCTTAGACCTATATGCTCCCCAACTCTGTCAGTTTAGGAAAGAGAGGGGAGGAAGAAGGGATTTAAGATTGGGGCCTTACTCACAGCCTGGCACACAGTAAGAGATAAACTGGTCACTGGTGAGCAGATGAACAAGTGAATGGGCCATGGTAACTATTGCCCATGTCCCTGGAGGGCCTGATGATGAGAGAGTCAGCCTTTTATTTTATCAGGAAGAAATGGTATTCAGTGTTTGAACAAACTTCCCGGCATGGAGGGGACTGGGGGCTATGGAGGGCAGACTCATAAGGAGGTCCACATGCCTGCTGCCTCCTGGCATTCATGTCCTTGTGTGACTTCCACCCCTTCAGTGTGGGACCTGTGACTTGCTTCTAACTAGTAGAATACGGTAAACATGATAGCTTGTTCTGGTTACATGTACATGATTACGGGAGTTACATTACATAAAACTGTAACACCTGTCTTGCTAGAGTCACTCGCTTCCTTGCCAGCTTTGAAGAAGCAAACTGCTGTGTTGTGGGCTGGCTCTGTTGGAAAGGTCCATACGGTAAGGAACTGAGAGTGGCTTCTAGGAACTGTGGATAGACTCCAGCTAACAGCCAGCAAGAAACTAAAGACCACTCCTCCAGCTGCAAGGAGCTGAATTCTGCTAATGAAAGTGAGCCTTCCCCAAACAAGCCTCAGGTGAGACTGAGCCCCAGCCAGCATCCTGATTGCAGCCTTGTGAGATTTTGCAGAGGACTTAGCCAAGTCACATCCAGACTCCTGACCCACAGAAACTGATATTATAAATGTGTTTTGTAAGCCACTAAGTATGTAGAGTCTTATTATGCAGTCATAGAGAATGAATATGGGCACATTAGCTCTACAGATTCTCCCTACAGAGCTTATCCACATCGTACACCCAAAGGCTAAGCTCTGGGCCAGAATGACTTACCTGAAGCTGCCCAAATATCTGGAGTCCAAGCCAGGATGAGAATTCACTCTTCTTGTCTTCCTCCTCAGTAAATCTCTAAACACTGGAAGTAGCTCCCATGCTCCGTTCCTTAGGGTGGTGGAAGTTCATTTCTCTGCTAAGGATTCTGGGATTTTCTGATCAAAGACTGACCATCCAGCAGCAGGAAAATGTTAGTCTAGTGTTTAGAGTAGGAAACACCTGACCCGCCTGGAACACAGAAGACTCCACCTAAGTTACCTCTGACCCCAAACCTTGCCCTTCCTCAGACCCAGGAGAATTAGCTGGAAACCAACAATTAACCATTACCCAGAGTGCCAATTCATTGCCTGATAGGGCTTGACAGCCAGAAGCCCAGCAGCTGTGCTCTACTGAGTGCTTTTTAATTAGCTCAACAGGTTAAACCACAAATCACTCAGGATGATCCAACAACTTCATTCAAACATCCCTTCTAGAAGACTGTGAGATGCTGTTGGTATCAGAAGGGCTTGTAGGAGCAGCCTTCAAAAAGAAAAGACACATGCCACAGAAAAAAGAACCCAGGATCATCAGAACATCTGTACTTCCCTGCACAGCAACAGGCTATGGGAGAAGTGAGCTTAGAGCAACCCTGGAGGAGTAGGGGCTCCCAGCTTTCAATTACCAGGACCCCTTTTCAATGCAGAAGTTGATAGTAGTTGTATTTTTTACATTTGTGGCAATATTCCTAAAGGTGAAAAACTACTAAAAGTTCAGTAACATTTTTCAGTTGATTAATGGTAGCTTCCTTTCAATAGGACACACATTTGTCATGTGCACAAGCACAACATCAATATTTCTCCAGTCCTGATCAAAACATGGGCTTGCTCCTAAAGTCGTGCCATGAACCCATTGCTGCTGGTTTACAGCTTTCGAGAATTTGAAGTTTGGTTGAAACAATGAATGTTTCCAACCTTAGGTATGGACACTCTGAAAAAGTATGTTTCAGAATTTAAGTTTCGGTGCCACAGCATTCAAAAACACAGCATCACTTTACAATGGGAAGCCCAGAAGAAGTTCATAAATGCCAAGAATCAGCACCCCAAATGGCAGAGAATAGGCGAGGTATCTTGTCACAGATAAAAGTCATAATTTCATCTCCTAATGCCAGGAAAAAAGTTTTCTATCCAGGCACATATGGAGTATTCACAATAAAGCAACGAATGTATTATTCATGCTTGTCAGTTGGGAAGCAGTAGAGTGTAATGATTAAAAATGCAGATTTGGAGGTAGGCTTTAGTTGGAATCCCAGCTCTGCCATTTATTAGTTGGAATCCCATGTCTGACCTTGGCAGGTTTCTTAGATTCTCTGAGCTCCAGTTCTCTCAAATAGAGATCTACTTGTTTTCCATTGCTGCCTAACAAATTGCCACAAGCAGCAGCCTTAAATAAGCCCATTTATTATCTCACAGTTTCTGTAGGTCAGAATCCAGGCAGAGTCCTCTGCTCATGGATTTATAAGACTAGAATCAAGGGGTTGGCCAGGCTTAGGAGGAATCTGCTTTCAAGCTCCATTTGGGTGTTGGCAGAATTCAGCTCATAGCAGCTGTGTGATTTAGGTCCTCATTTTCTTGCTGGCTGTTGGACTGGACTGCCCTCAGCTCCTTGCCATGTGGTCCCCTCCACAGGTAGTTCACAACACAGTGGCTTACTTCATCAAGCCAACAGCAGAATCTCCCTCCCAGTCAGCTAAGATGAAGTCTTACATAACTTAATCATGAGTGCAACTATTCCATCACTTTTTTTTTTGAGATGGAGTTTCACTTTTTCACCCAGGCTGGCGTACAGTGGCAGGATCTCGGCTTGCTGCAACCTATGCCTTCTAGTTTCAAGTGTTCTCCTGCCACAGACTCCCGAGTAGCTGGGATTACAGGAACCCGCCCCTACGCCTGGTTAATTTTTGTTTTAATAGAAATTGGCCAGGCTGGTCTTGAGCTCCTGACCTCATGATCCACCCGCCTTGGCCTCCCAAAGTACTGGGATTACAGGCATGAGCCACTGCACCTGGCCTATCTCATCATTTTTGCCTTTTTGCCAGTTACTTAATGACTGGAGTGAAATTCCATTCTATCCACAGGTCTTGCCCACATATTTGAGAGGAAAGCATTGATTATGTAGGGTATGTACACCATGGGGCAGCACTCTCGAGGTCATCTTAAAATTCTGCCTGTCAAAGGAAATAATATTATCTATACTTTGGGGCTGCTATGGGATTAAATAAGACACTGCATATAAAGTTCTTAGCTCAGTGCATGGCCTTCAGAAAGCCTCAATAAATAATAGTCATTGTCCCCACCATCAATATGTGTGTCAGTGTGTTCGTTCGTTCCTACATTGCTACAGAGGATTACCTGAGACTGGGTAATTTATGAATAAAAGAGGTTTCACTGGCTCAAGTTTCTGCAGGCTGCACAAGCACAACACCAATATCCACTTGGCTTGTGGTGAGGCCTCAGGGGGCTTTTACTCATGGTGGAAGGCCAAGTGGGAACAGGCACATCACACGGTGAGATGGAGCAAGAAAGAGAGAAGGAGGAGCTCCTGGACTCTTTTAAACAACTAGATCTCTCGTGAACTGAGCAGGAACTCATGATCACCACGGGGATGATGCAAAGCCATTTATAAGGGATCCAGGGATCCACCCCCATGATCCAGCACCTCCCACCAGGCCCCACCTCCAACATTGGAGGTCACATTTCTAAATGAGTTTGGAGGGGACAAACATCTAAACCACATCAATCAGGAAGAATGAAAGCCTCTCAAAGATGTCTACAGAACCCATGAATATGTTATGCTACAAGGCAAAGGGGAATGAGGATTGTGAGCAGAATCAAAGTTGCTAATCAGCTGACCTTAAAACAGGACACTATCTGGATTAGCTCCTTGTGTCAACACAAGGGCCCTTCAAGGTGGGAGAGGGAAGCAGAAGAGGATTCAGAACCAGAGAGATGGCGGCGTGAAAAGACTTGGCCCACTATGACTGGTTTTGAAGATGTGAGAAGACCACGAGCCAGGAAACATGGGTGCCTCTAGAAGCTGGAAAGGGCAAGGGATAGATTTTTCCCTAGAGCCTCTGGAAAGGAGCACAGCCCTGGTGTCACTTTGATTTTAGCCCAGTGAGACCCATTTCAGACTTCTGACCTTCAGAAACACAATGCGATAAAATGGGTGGTGTTTGAAGCCACTGCGTTTGTAGCGATTTGTTACAACATCTATAGAAAAAGAATGCCATATGTTATACATTGTATTGGGGCTGAAAAAAGATTAAAATGATAGCATTCAGGGCTGACCTGAAAGTGATTCACTGACCACTTATAAAAGCTGGTTGAGAAAGTTTGAAATGGAAAATTTGAAATAGAGTAAGTGACAGTCTCCTAGCGTCCAATCTGCTTAGCCTGAGTGTACAGGGTGTGAGGACTCAAAGGAGGAAAACGGATGGAATATAGGTGTCATGGGGAGTGGCAGGTCCCACAGAGAGCAGTGGAGAAACAGGAGCTGAGAGACAGTGTGCTGTGGGCATACGGATGGGAAGATGCCATGCTTGTTGGGAAATGGCTGATGGACTTTCCTTGGAAGAGAACTTAGAAATGTTGTGTACAGGCACAAGGGGGACCTACTAGGGTGGGAAACTGTTGGAGCTCAGCACTCGGCTCAGTGGAAGTAATTGCTTCCTGGGTTGTATCACTTAGGAATAGATTCAGCTGTGGATAACAGACACCAGAGTGAACAGTGGGTTCGATGGAAGTGTCTTTCTGTGATGGTAAATGGCATCTGCAGGGGAGCAGGCTGGGACTACTTTGATGACTCCACGATGTCACAGACCCAGACTCCTTCTCCCTTGATGTTCTGCCTCCCCAAGGTTGCTGCTGTGGCCCACATGTTCCGAGATGGAGCAACATTGCATCCACATTCCAGGCTGCTACCCGGGGGGAGGGAATAGCCTTTAAGTTTACATCCCAGATGATGCATATACCACTTTTGCCTTCATCCCAATGATAAGAACTTCATCAGATACCCTCACCAGGCTGCAAGGGAAACTGGGAAACTCACCTTATTCTGGGTGGCCATGCAACCTGCTAAAACCTGAAGTTACCCTGGAAGAGGAGGGGAGAACTGATTGGGGAGCAACCAGCAGGCTCTGCTGCCTAGTACTCAACCTAGGGCTGCCTAGGTTACCTTGGAGGCAAGTATTTTCCTCTCTGTAATGGACCTGCATGGTTTCAGCACTCCAATAGCACCTGATGTCTTTTTGAGGACTGAGCCTTTCTCCTATGGAACTGTCTGATGGGACTATTTATGGAGGTGCTGTTCTCCCATAGCCAAGAGCCCTGTGATTCATTCCACCTCCAACCTCAGGGAGAGACTGGTTTCTGTTATCCCCACAAGCTGTCTAGTGCTTGCCCTTTCTCAGGCCAGTTCTCAAACCTTTCCTTGTCTGTCCAAAAGACTTTCTTTTTGCTTAGATCAGTTAGAGTAGGTTTCTGTTGCTTGCAACCTATGACCCCCTCACCGATACCCTCTCCCCTGAATCTCTAAGCAGAAGTTTGCAGTCTCAGGGCAGAACCAGAAGCAAGCCTTGCAAGGTAGTTCATATTTTAGTATTCTATCAGAGAATCAGAAAGCAAAACACTAAGTTAAATACCTTAAGCAAGATTTAGATTTTATCACTAAGACACTTGGGATAAGTAATTCAGAGCTGATACAGAACACACTAATCCCATTAGGTAGAGGTGACCAACTTTTTCTAAAAGGGACAGATTGTAAATAGTTTAGGCTTTGGGAACTTTGCATTCTCTTTGCAACTACTCCATTCTGCCATTGTAGTGCAAAAGTAGCCACAGATAATAGATAAAGGAATGGGCATGGCTGTGTTCCAATAAAGCTTTATTGATGTTGTATTTTTAGCGAGATAAGAAGATCAGCACCAAGACAAAAGTATGACCAATTGCAGGGTCTTTATTGCCGGCGACCACAGAGGACTCATGTCTCTCCAACCCGTGGCCCCGAGTTGAGGGAGAGCTGGGCTTTTATGCTGTATAACACTTCTTTTGGGGGCTGGGGGAGTTTTCGGAGGGGCTGGGGATCTTTGCAAGCAGGCAGTTTGTACAGAAGCCAAGGTCAGCAGTTAGAGACAGTGAAAAC
>PVKP010032431.1:0-25919 GCA_004027715.1 Plecturocebus donacophilus | reverse complement strand
AACTTCCCCTCTCTCTTTCTCCTTCTGAAAAAAAAAAAAAAAAAGAATACTTTATGATGGTTAGGCGCAGTGGCTCATGCCTGTAATCCCAGCACTGTGGGAGGCCGAGGCAGGAGGATCACCTGAGGTCAGGAGTTCAAGACTAGCCTGGCAAACACGGTGAAATCCCATTTCTACTAAAAATACAAAACATTAGCTGGGTGTGGTAGCAGGCACCTGCAGTCCCAGCTACCTGGGAGGCTGAAGCAGGAGAACTGCTTGAACCCAGGAGGCAGAGGTTACAGTGAGCCAAGATCACGCCATTGATTGTCCTCTGGCCTGGGTGACAGAGCAAGACTCCATCTCAACAAAAAAAAAAAAAGGAAGCTGGATGCAGTGACTCATGCCTGTAATCCCAACATTTTGGTAGGCAGGCGGGTCATGAGGTCAGGATATCAAGACCATCCTGACCAACACAGTGAAACCCCGTCTCTACTAAAATACAAAAAATTAGCTGGGTGTGGTGGTGCACATCTCTAGTCCCAGCTACTCAGGAGGCTGAGGCAGGAAGCGCTTGAATCCGGGAGGCAGAGATTGCAGTGAGCCAAGATCATGCCACTGCACTCCAGCCTGGTAACACAGCAAGACTCTGTCTCAAAACAAACAAAAACAGGAATATTTTATGTCTGTTATTTATAGATGATTTTCTGAATGCTATTCTGGTGGTATATTCTCTCCTGCCTAACACCTACAGCAAGAACCTGAACAGAAACTGTTTATGACTTTCTGTATTTCGTGTTTTCTTTACCTGTACTGTGATTCTAAATTTTGATATTATCTTTTTAGGTACTTATAATATAAATTATATAGTACAAAGATCTTATGTAATTGATCATGTAATACATAGAAAATATACACACATACACTGAGATCAAATAATACAAATTCAGAATCTTTCTTTTCTGAAAATACTTTACTCAGTACAACAACACACCAATGAATTCAGTTTACTCAAGGCCTAAGTCGCATGAGATGGTATAAACACTTCTGAGAAGTCCTTTTAACAGTAGAAGAGCCACCTCCTGAAAGTCCTGGATATGCCACTAATGAATCAGTTAAAGGGAAAAGACAAGACAGTAGAAGGGAAGGGGAAAGCAGGAAAGAAAATCCCACCTAAGCAATGACTATAGACATCCTTGAAAGCCTCAAGTACCGTGAAGTTAACCTATACCTAGATTGTTGCATTACATTTGAAGTACATTAAAAGGTCATTTCTTGTTTAACTGCTCTCACGTAAACCTAAACTTCAAAACAATCTCAGGAAAAATTCTAAAACCCTGCCATTTTACTCATCCAACTAGCTCCAAGCCAAAATTAACTGGTAAT
Organism: Plecturocebus donacophilus; assembly: GCA_004027715.1. Taxonomy (NCBI): domain Eukaryota; kingdom Metazoa; phylum Chordata; class Mammalia; order Primates; family Pitheciidae; genus Plecturocebus; species Plecturocebus donacophilus. The sequence continues at coordinate 24,554 of PVKP010032431.1, read as the reverse complement.
AAACAAGATTCTGTTCATCCTATCAAAACAACAGATAAGTAACTGCCATTTTTTAAACTGCTAATTTTCTGGGGAGTTAAAAAAAAAAAAAAAAGCAAATCATGTTATCTAAAAAGAAAAAAAAAGGTGAGGGGCAAGAAAAAAGAACAATCAAAAGACAAATCCAAAATTTCCCCTTTATAATAATGAATGGTGACATGTTGGCCTCATTTTGAGCGCTCTTTCTTTCTATCCATCTTTCCAAAAAGCAAGAGGGTAAGATTAAGGCAGGAAGAGCCACCTGTTCTGCCGGCTCAAAATCAGAGCTTACCTCCTGAGATTGATGGCCTTTGCCAAGTTTGGAACACCTTCCATCTCTGTTGTCTTCTGCCCCATCAGACTGCTGATAGGCCTACGGGGGGAAGAAAGAGAAACAGACCTGCTAGAACGCCACATCCAACTCATTATTTGCCTTCTCAAAAGGAATCATCAGTTTTTACTGTTCCTGGAAGGCAGATAGTCCAACTCTTGCTAGGCCTCAGAAGATTGGCATATGGTCTTTCAGAAACTTCTTGAACAATTTACCATCAGAAGTCCCAACAGGTAAGCAAGAGTCAAAGGCTGACTTAAGAGCAAAGAAATCTCAGACAACCACATCAAAACAGTAATAACAACCTCTCCTCACCAACTAAGTCCTTTACCATGTCTCTCAACTTCAAAAAATTTTCAGATATTATGTTATTAATCAATGACACAATGTGAAATTATAAATATTTTAAAGCTGCCATGAATCAATGATCATATTCTCAAAACAGAGTAGGATAACTTCAAAGAATCCCAGGGGTAGTAACTTCTAGTGATCTGACAGATCCCTGTCTGGAAGATAATACCTAAGCCATCCACAACAAAGTTGATGATTCTCCTGCCCAAAGTCTCTATGTAGGAGCAGTCCATGCTTTACCTCTTCACAGATTCCTGTGTATCACCCTCATGGCCAGCAATACTTCCTCATGACCAACCAAAGACAACAAATTCATTTTCGGTCACTTAATCTTCTAAAATTACAGACAAACAGCTTGCTATGCTCCTTATCCATTCCTTTATATGTTGGAAGGAATAATAAAATTATTCATATTTTCCCTATTCTCTAAACAAATCACCAGAAATCCTTTAACCCTTACTCATAAACTTAATTTTCTATGATACCTTTAGTTCTAGATATTAATTATAAATTACAACTTTAAGGTTCTCAATAGACAGCACTAGACTACAAAAATCAAAGAGCTGAAAAACAGATAATAAAACATAAAACAGCTAAAGACCACAAGTATTACCTAATGAAGCGGAAGTAATGTTAGTGTTTGCATAAATTATCTTGTGCCTAATTTTCTACTTTCCCACTTATATGTAGGCTCTAAATAAGAAATAGCTGCTACATATAGTTTATTAAATATATAGATTTTCTTAGTATTGCAAAGAACTAGAATCTTATTAAACAGACTAAAAGTAGCTTTCTAAATAATTAACTTCCTTGTCATTCTTTTAAAACCAAAAGATAGGCCGGGCGCAGTGGCTCACGCCTGTAATCCTAGAACTTTGGGAGGCCGAGGTGGGTGGATCACCTGAGGTCAGGAGTTCAAGACCAGCATGGCCGTCATGGTGGAAACCTATCTTTTTAAAAAAAAAAAAAAACCAAAAGATATAACTCAAACTCCTAAAGCTGCCTCATTAAAAAAAGTTCTCAGCCGGGCCTGGTGGCTCACGCCTATAATCCAAGCACTTTGGAGGCCAAGGCGGGTGGATCACCTGAGGTCAGCAGTTCAAGACCAGCCTGATCAACATGGTGAAACCCCTTTAAAAAAAAAAAAAAAAAAAAAGTTCTCAACAAAAATACATATCATTTAAATATATATATAAATCATCATAATCTACTTTTATCATTCTTAAAATTATGTAGAAAGAATTGCCTATTGTGATAGAACCAAAATGGAAAAAGTGTCCTATTACAGTATTATTCATTTTTTTCAAAATACTAACAACCACTGCCAATCACAAAGCACAATAAAGGATATGATAACATTTTATATAAGCCTGAAAGTATTTTTGTAGGTGATTTGAAAAACAGTGACAGAAAATATTTAGGTTCTCTCAAATACTAACTTTGATATGAAATGACACCTAGCAACTTTAAAATGGTTTACGTGCTGTAAAAATTCTTAATTTATCAATCACCTTGTATTGAAGGTCTGTTTTAAGCCATATATTCGTTTAAAATAAAAATTATGTTATTGTTTATGATATTGTTAATATCTCTCCCAACTTTCTATCTAATGGAATGCTTATTCTTATGACCAAGAAATAAGAAGTGTTTTCCTTCCATTAATAATGTTTCAAAGTGAAGGCTTGAAGGTATTTTACTAGACTAAGATCTTGATACAAGATGTAAAAGGCAAAGGAATGTTATATGGGGAATGAAAAGGGTAGAAAGGTCAGAGCATATGGATCTAACACATTTGACTTCAGCGCCAACATTTTTCCATTTAATTCAGTAAGATGGATTTTCATTTAAAGGAAGGAAGGGCGGAATTCAAGAGTTTAAATATAATAGCTGAAAAATCACAGCCATGGGTACAGTGGCATGTGCCTGTAATCTCAGTTACTCAGGAGGGCTGAGGTGGGAGGATCACTTAAACACAGGAATTAGACCCTCATCTCTTAAAAAAACAAAAACAAACAAACAAACAAAAACTGTACTTCCCAAAAAAATACCCACCAAATTAAGAAGTACCCACTCAAAAAAAATAAAAATCACTGTCAGCTAAATCTTTTTGCCTTCTCCACAAAGGCAATGGCTCTACTGTACTCAGGGAAAAATAATTTGTTGTAAATTCAAGGAGCCTAAGGGCAAAAGAAGCTTCCTAAGAGAGAATCAAACAATAATGGTTCTATCAGCTCTGGGTGCTAATAAACTATAAATAATGATTCAAATTCATAAGTTATGACAAGCAAAATGGAATCTGCTACTAACCCTTACTTCTCCAATTCTATTCACATTAGAAATGGCCTATTATATGCCAAGAACCACTAAAATTCCTTGACCTACTTCCTTAAATATATTCTAAGAAAACTACCAACAGAAGGGAAAACTTGTAGATGTAAAAAAAATGTTTTCTGCAATATGATTCAGTATACTAGAAAAAATGACCAATCAACCAACAGGTTTTTAGTTTTTGTATTTTAAATTTCTCACATTTATTTTATCATAATTCACCTCTTCATTCCATAAAGGATTTAAGATAGTTTACAAAAAAGCATAATATATTCATTTTACATGTATAAAACATGGATCAAGGAAAAAAAAACTATTTAAATATGCCAACCAGGTAAGGTTCAAACTAGTTCTTACGGTTGCATTTCAAAGTGTGATCTGTTTCTGGGCTGCCACGGTAAAAAATGCAGTGGCCACTAAACAATTCTCATTAGAGGAAAAAATAAAGCATAGTGCTCAGGGAAAATAAAAATGGTTAATAGATGGCACAGCTTCCGGATGGTATATGTATATGGACATAAAAAATAATAATAAAGATTATACAAGGAAAAATACGTGTTATAATGTTAAGAAAAAGATACAAAATTAAATATACATTCTAACTGCAAGGATATAAAAAAAATATGGAAAAAAAGACTAGGAAGCCATATACATAATCTTCCCCTTCTTCCCCCCACTAAACTATGGTTTCTTTGACAATAAGGACCATATCATACCCTTGCATACCACAAACATATCTACGCAGAATGCTAGGCATACTGGACTAGTTTAATAGTTTCAACTGTATTAAAATGTCTATACATGCTTGACTCAAATTTTAGATAATATTTGGCTTACAAGATAGAAATACACAACATACAATAGAGACAATGAATATAAAAAGTACTTTCTGACAAAGACCTATTACTGCCACATTATGAACGGCAAAGTTGATTAGACAACTTACACAGTTGAAAAGCACCAACAAGTCTTTCTCGATTCACAACTTCCTTATTCCACACAACATCTACTTCAGATTCTTCCTTAAGGTTCACAAGATGTTAATTACCAACAAGTATTATTGCTACTTCCAGATAAGGAATAATACATAGCGTTTTAAAAAATCATTTATTCATGTTGGAAAAAATAAAAAATAATTCTTATATTAGTTCAAATTTTGAAAAGGGATCAGAAATCCCTAAAATCAAGCCTGACCAAAAATTGTTACAAAATTTTTTATAGACTCGACTTCTCCACATTGTTACATCAAAGTGATAGACTCCATACTATCAAAAGCTGTAAAGTGTGCCTTTTAATTCAGTTTCTATTTTCTTTACTTTTTCTTACTTCTCAAATAGCAAATAATTTTAACCAAAATTTCCCCTTTTAACATAGGAAGTAGTCTTTAGAGCAGAACTTGAATTTTTATTGTGGCTATTTTTTAAAAGGGAGATATGCCCTAAAACTAGTTCACGAGAATTGACAAACTCACTCTTTCAAAATTAAAGACACTAACACACTGTACAAATATAAACACAAAAACTAGAAAAGGTACAGTTACATTCATCCAGCACTCAAACAAATGGCATTGAGCAAAAAAACTGCATCCACTCCTCCTCCCACTACAGGTATGCCAACAGTCATCTCAGTGGCCCTAAATAAATGTTTATTTTTAAATTAAATGTTGGGTTACAGTTACTTTAACAAAAAAAAATCATATTTCCTTTTTTTTTTTTGAGACGGAGTCTCACTCTGTGGCCCAGACAGGAGTGCAGTGGCACGATCTTGGCTCACTGTAACCTTTGCCTCCCAGGTTCAAGCAACTCTGTTGCCTCAGCCTCCCAAGTAGTAGGGAATACAGGTATGAGCCACCATGCCCAGCTAATTTTTTTTATTTTTAGTAGTGATGGGTTTCCCCATGTTGGCCAGGCCAGTCTTAAACTCCTGACCTCAAGTGATCCGCCCATCTTGGCCTCCCAAAGTACTGGGATTACAGGCGTGAGCCACTGCGCCCAGCCTCATATTTTATTTAAAAAACAAAAAATCAGGCCAGGTGTGGTGGCTCACACCTGTAATCCCAGCACTTTGGGAAATCAAGGCAGGCAGATCACGAGGTCAGGAGTTCCAGATCAGCCTGGCCCATATGGTGAAACCCAGTATCTACTAAAACCACAAAAATTAGCCAGGCATGGTGGCATGTGCCTGTAGTGCCAGCTACTCAAGAGAATGAGGCAGAAAGAATCGCTTGAACTCAGGAGGCGGAGGTTGCAGTGAGCCAAGCTCGAGAGATTGCACTCCAGCTTGGGAGACAAAGTGGAACTCCGTCTTAAAAAAAAAAAATCAGTTACATTTAGATGGCCCAGATCATCTGTTTTCTATTACACAAAACAAGAATTAATGAACTCCTGACATAACATTTTTTTAAATTTGTTTCCATCTTTTAAAAAGCACACTCCCTCCTATTCTTGGTTTTCCAATCATATAGGGAACTGATGATACTTAAAGATTACTTCCTACCACCACGATTTTAAAAAATAAGAAGTTTTTGGCTGTGCACAGTGGCTGACGCCCATAATCCCAACACATGGGAGATCAAAAAAGGCAGATTGTTGAGCCTAGGAGTTTGAGATCAGCCGGGGCAACATGGTAAAACCCTGCCTCTACACAAAATACAAAAAGGAGCCATGTGTGGTGGTGTGCGCCTGTGGTCCCAGCTACTCGGTACTCGGAGGCTGAGGTAAGAGTACTGCTTCAGTCTGGGAGGCTGAGGCTACCATGAGCTGTGATCACACCACTGCATTCCAGACTGGGCAATAGAGTGAGATCCTGTCTCAAAAAAATTAAGAAATAAATAACAAAAATTAAAAATAAGAAGCTTTGATTGGGCCAGGAACGGTGGCTCACGCCTGTAATCCCAGCACTTTGGAAGGCCAAGGCAGACAGATCATGAGGTCAAGAGATCAAGACCATCCTGGCCAACATGGTAAAACTCTGTCTCTACTAAAAATACAAAAATTAGCTGGGCACAGTAGCATGCACCTGTAGTCCCAGCTACTTGGGAGGTCGAGACAGGAGAATCACTTGAATCCGGGAGGCGGAGGTTGTAATGAGTGGAGACCGTGCTACCGCACTCCAGCCTGGTGACAGAGCAAAACTCCATCTCCAAAAAAAAAAAAAAAAGAAGAAGCAGCTTTGATTTATATTGGATTAAAAAAAAAAAAAAACCTAAGGTAGTCAAGTGAAAAAAATAGTCAAATAACTTTCCCCCAGTAAAAAAATAGTCAAATAACTTTCCCCCAGAAAAACTGGGGAAATGTTTAAACGTAGTATAATAAAAAATTTAAGATATACTTAGAATTCATATTATACCCAGTTAAGGCTTAGAAAAAAAAATAAGGAAGAGAAAGGAAAACAATTCACTAGAAAAGAGAAAAAGACTCGAAGATCTCAAACACAGGAGAAGGGAGTAAGTTCCAAAGTATTAACAAAAGATGAGTCCATGGAAAAAGATTTAGTGTTATCAAATTTGTACATATGAATGGTCAATTTTGATTAACCATAGTTTGTAAGTTCTTTAATTGTTCTTTATATAGAAAGATTTATTTCATAATAGAATAGCAGACTCCTAGGGGAGAAATTCTTTGGGGGATAATACATTCAAAACAAAAATAAAGTTTTCAGGTCAAATTAAGCTCAAGACCATATCTAATATTTATTGAAGAATTTTTTCCTCCCTTCCCTAGAGTATTTTAAATTATTTTTAAATGATCTAATTTTTTAAAGTCTTTGAATTAAAATAGAAAACATAATTAATACTTTGGGAGACAGGAATGAGAAGATGGATACCACAGAATATGATATTTCCAGAAAAGGTATGACTCTCTGGACTGGATAACAAATCTGAGAGAAGGAAAAGGAAATTTGAGGTACTCAAATATTCTCCTAAATTGATCACTTCCCTTAATTAAGAAACCACTAGGCCAGGCACACTGGTTCACACCTGTAATCCCAGCACTTTGGGAGACTAAGGCGGGCGGATCACCTGAGGTCAGAAGTTTAAGGCCAGCCTGGCCAACAGGATGAAATTCCATCTTTATAAATATACAAAAATTAGCCTGGCATAATGTTGGGTGCCTGTAATCCCGGCTACTCGGGGAGGCTGAGGAAGGAGAATCGCTTGAACCTGGAAGGCAGAGGTTGCAGTGACCGGAGGTCATGCCATTGCACTGGCAACAGAGCCAGACTTCATCTCCAAAAAAAAAAAAAAAGAAATCACTATATTTTGTTTACATTTACTAGAAAGGAACAGAAAACAGATTTTTTAAATTTAATAATAAAAGGACTAATTTGTGTGTGAAAGAATTAGTAATTCATTCTACTTAAAGACACTTTTGTGAAAAAAACAGCAGTATTTTCTGCATCCTTTTTGAATGTGAGACATTTTAAAGGTATTCTGATGTCAAAAATGCAATTTCAAGTAGAAGGTAATTCTTCCTCTAATCACAGAAGCCGATTACTTAATGCATAAAAGGATTTTAGACAAGGAATTCCTTTCCAAATCAAAAAAGGAACTCTGGTCAGGCACAGTGGCTTACACCAGTAATCCCAGCATTTTGGAAGGCCAAGGTGCAAGGATTGCTTGAGACCAGGAGTTCAAGAGCAGCCTGAAAAACATAACAAGATCCCATTTCTACAAAAAAATTTAAAATTAGCCAGGCGTGGTGGCTCATGCCTGTAGTTCCAGCTACTTGGGAGGCTAAGGTGGGAGGATCACTTGAGCCTGGGAGTTTGAGACTGCAGTGAACTACGATCGTGTCGCTACAATCCAGCCTGGGAGAGACAGCAAGACTTCATCTCAAAAAATAATAATAATAATTTTTTTTTTTGAGATTGAGTCTTGCTCTGTCACCCAGGCTATCGTGCAGTGGTGCAATCTCAGCTCTGCCTCCTGGGTTCAAGCAATTCTCCTGCTTTGGCCTCCTGAGTAGCTGGGATTACAGGCACGCACCACCATGTCCAGCTAATTTTTGTATTTTTAGTAGAGATGAGGTTTCACCATGTCTGGTCTCGAACTCATGACCACAGGTGATCTGCCTGCCTTGGCTTCCCAAAAGCACTGGGATTACAGGTAAGAGCCACCATGCCCAGCCAAAAAAAAAATGTACTTCAGGCTGGGCAAGATGGCTCCTGCCTATAATGCCAGCACTTTGGGAGGCGGAGGTGGGGAGACTCCTTTTGAGCTCAAGAGTTCAAGATCAGCTTGGGCAAACTCTTGTTGCCCAGGCCAGAGTGCACTGGCGTGATCTCGGCTCACTGCAACCTCCGACTCCTGGGTTCAAGTGATTCTCCTACCTCAGCCTCCCAGGTAGCTGGGATTACAGGCATGCACCACCACATCCGGCTAATTTTGTATTTTTAGTAGAAACAGGGTTTCACCATGTTGGTCAGGCTGGTCTCGAACTCCTGACCTCAGGTGATCTGCCTGCCTCGGCCTCCCAAAGGGCTGGGATTACAGGCATGAGCCACCACGTCTGGCCTTGTCTCTATTTAAAAGAAAAAAAAAGTACAATCAAATTGGAATTTTTAATTTTTTTTCTTTATCAGCAGCATGAAATCAATTGGGATTTAAATATTACCTCCAATAGTTAAATTTTCTTTCTTGAATAGAGAAGTCTCAACTCTCGAAATGTACCAAAAGCTTACAATTGCCACAAGACCATTTCTCCAGATAAGCGGTACTCACAGTAATGTGACCCCAGTAATATATTTGTTAGTAGAAACCCCATGGAGTCCATCATGCAGTGCTCTAAGACTTCACATTTATTTTTCTTTTGAGATGGGGTCTCACTCTGTCACACAGCCTGGAGTGCAGTGGTGCAATCTCAGCTCACTGCAACCTCCACCTCCCAAGTCCAAGCAATCCTCCCACATCAGCCTCCCAAATAGCCGGGACTACAGGTGCACAACACCACACCCAGCTAATTTTTGTATTTTTGGTAGAGATAGGGTTTTACTATGTTGCCCAGTCTGGTCTCAAACCCCTGAGCTCAAGCAATCTGCATGCCTCAGCCTCCCAAAGTGCTAGGATTACAAGTGTGAATCACCATACCCAGCCTCTTTTTCTTATAAAGACAGGGTATCTCGCTATCTTGCCCAGGCTGGTCTCAAACTCCTAGGCTCAAGCAATCCTCCCACCTTTGTCTCCCAAAGTGCTGGGAACAGCTGTGAGCCACCACACCAAGCCAACTTCAAATTTCTATGGTAGAAATAATGGAAGTTATTCAATGTAATCAATGTTAACAAAGGAAAGTTACACAACTCTGGGTATCCACAAGCCTAAAAACACAAAGCATGACACATGGCTCATTTTGTCTCACTCAAGTTGGCTCCTGTTAACAAACATCCTCTGGCCCTCTTCTAGGACATAGGCTTAATAGCCATTTGAGTTCGCCTTGACTTCTGGAATGCTTGAACTCCAGATTCCCAGTGGTTTGAATTTAGCTCTATTCTGTCTTTCCAGAGTACAAGAGAGAACAGTGAGTTCTCACACACGCCCCAAGATTGCTGGTGAAGGTTCTCCATCATCATTGGCTGTACCTTAGTAGCTAGTGTCACTATGTAGACTTAATGAGTAAAGTGGATAGAGTAACTGCCCACATCCTTTGCTCCCTAGGATTCTGAAAGTTTACAATGCTGGGAAAGAAAAGCAGAGAACTGTCTGCCTACCTATATCCGACATGAAAATAGGCCATAAAGTTTCTCACCATTTCCTTTTCTAATTTTGACTTAATTAGGTCTCTTTTTTTATTAGTCAAAAGGGGGAAATGATCCTCGAGGTTTGAAACAATAATTTTAAAAGCCAAGAATATATGAAATTATATTAAAAATAAAATGATTCTGAAAAATGAAGTTCTGTTCCCTCAAATGGCCCCACTTTTCCATTAAAAAGGAACAAAAAGGGGGATTCAGTACTTTTTTTCCCTCTAGTATCTAATTACGTGCTAAGGTAATTTTTAAATACATACTTCAAAACTGTAAGCTTCGTTACATTTTTACATTTCAAAGCAAAACAGAAAAAAATGAAACTCTGTGTACTTGATCAAAATTAGAGGGAATTATCTACACACACACATTTGCATAATGGTTACAGCATAATGCTAACTACAAACAAAGTCTGGGAGCTAAATTGAAGAAGTGAGTCTGAAAGATATATTTGGCTTAGTCACTTCTGCATACATGGGTATCAAGTAAAAATGTGAAATAAAAAAGAACTAACCCTAGATCACAGGTCTCACTCCTGAGTCTGTGATGACAATTCCAAGTTTGTATTTAGAACCTTAGTCAAATGTCAGGATGAGTCATTGCACCATTAGAGCCCACTCTTTTTTTTTTTTTAGAAACAGTTTCACTCTGTTGCTCAGGCTGGAGTGCAGTGGCACCATCTGGGCTCACTGCTGCAGCCTCCGCCTACTGAGTTCAAGTGGTTCTTGTGCCTCAGCCTCCCAAGTATCTGGGATTACAGGCGTGCACCACCAGGCCCAGCTAATTTTTGTATTTTTAGTAGAGACAGTGTTTCACCATGTTGACCAGGCTGTTCTTGAACTCCTGACCTCAATTGATCCTCCCACCTCGGCCTCCCAAAGTGCTGGGATTACAGACATGAGCCATCACGTCTGGCCGAGCCCAGTCTTTAATGTGTACTTATGAGAAGAAATGTTTTACTTACTCTGGTCAGCATAGTTTTTTGCTTTGAGCTCAAGTTGTCTTGTTTGAGATTCTAAAGATTCCACTCGGGTCTGTAAGTCCTTTTTTTCCTGTTCTTGAGAGTCTTCAAATTCAATGAATTTCTAATAAAGAAGAACAATATAAATGTCATCAGAGAAATTAAACTTTGTATTTTCAACTCCTGTATTTCTTGGAATCAATAATCAAAATTAGGTATTAACTACTTAGATCTCAGAATGATGACCATGGGTTGACTTTTAGTTTTTCTATAAAAATTAAGTTTTAAAAACTCCCAAATATAGAGGGAAAAAATATGACAAAATAATTAAGACGTTTCCACTTCATATTATAGGCATTCCGTATGATATACCTATCCTACTACAAATATGTAAACCCTTTTGTATACTTGCATATGCATCTTGATTTTCAGACAATTTAAAAATCTATAATATGTACAGTAGAGAAAAGAATGATGGAATAATCAATAAATATTTGTTAAATGACTGTTTAATAGTCATAGATTCACCTGAACCATGGAGTTTAAATTCCTAAGAAAAAGGCATGTGCTAAGAATACCTCCACTACTCAAATCTAACTTACTAAATCTGTTCTCATCAAGGGTAGTAACACTAAATGCAATCACTAAATCTCAGTCTTCATCTTGATTGTTGTATCAGCAACATCTGACGAGTGATCACTCTCTCCTTAAAACATTTTTTTTTTAATTTGGCTTCCAGCACATTTTCATGTTTGCTGCTCCTTCTTGTTCTTCTTTGGTAATACCTCCTTTCCTCCCCAACTTCTTAAAATTGGCATGCTCTGTCCTTGAACACAATTTCTCTTCCTTGTTTACACTTATTCCCTAGTGATCTTATCCAGTTTCATGGCTTTAAGTATGAACTATATATGCTGACAACTTCCAAATTTCTATCTCTAGCCCAGACCTGAATTCCAGATTTGTATGTCCAACTGCCTGCTGGACAATTTCAATTCCATGTCTACAAAGCGTCTTAAGGCTGGGTGTGGTGGCTCATGCCTGTAATCCCAGCACTTTGGGAGGCCAAGGCAGGCAGATCACAAGGTCAGGAGATCAAGATCAGCCTGGCCAACATGGTGAAACCCCGTCTCTACTAAAAATACAAAAATTAGCTAGGTATGGTGGCATGTTCCTCTAATCCCAGCTACTTGGGAGGCTGAGGCAGGAGAACTGCTTGAACTAGGACCTGGGAGGTGGAGGTTACAGTGAGCTGAGATCATGCCACTACACACCAGTCTAGGCTACAGAGTAAGACTCCATCTCAAAAAAAAAAAAAAAAAAAAAAAAAAAAGGCCAGGAGAGGTAGCTCACGCCTGTAATCCCAGCACTTTGGGAGGCTGAGGTGGGCAGATCAAGAGGTCAAGAGATGGAGACCATTCTGGCCAACATGGTGAAACCCCATCTCTACTAAAAAAAAATACAAAAATTAGCCGGGTGTGGTGGCACGTGTCTGTGGTCCCAGCTACTCGGGAGGCTGAGGTGGAAGAATCGCTTGAACCCAGGAGGTGGAGGTTACAGTGACCCAAGATTGCGCCACTGAACTCCAGCCTGGCGACAGAGCAAGACTCCGTCTCAAAAATAATAATAATAATAGCACTGAAGTGTCCTTTGATGTGAGAAGAAAAAAGGAAAATAAAAATAATAAGCCAGGTGTGGTCATGGGCAACTGTAATCCCAGTTACTGGGGAGGCTGAGGCAGGAGAATCGCTTGAACCCAGGAGGCAGAGGTTGCAGTGAGCCGAGATCGCACCACTGCACTCTGCCTGGGCAACAGAGCAAGACTCTGTCTCAAAAACAAAAAAAAGTAAAAACAATTTACTCCTCTGCTCAAAACACTCTAGTGGTTTACATTCTTTACCATATCCTCTAAGGATCTATGCAATATGCTTCCACCATTCTCCTGCTTCTTTGACATCATCCCCTACTTCTCTTCCTACACTCCTCTCCTTCCCATTCTCTGATTCAAGCCTCCATACAGTTCCTCCAACACTTCAAGCCTTAGCACTTGCTTCCTACTACCTAGAATTGTCTTCTTCCAGTTATCCAAACAGCTTACTCTTTACTCACTTCCTTCACATCTTTGTTCAAATGTCACCTTCTTAGTGAGGCCTTCTTTGGCCATCCTATTTAAAACTGCAATACCAGGCCAGGCACGGTGGCTCACGCCTGTAATCTTAGCACTTTGGGAAGCCAAGGAGGGTGGATCACTTCAAGTCAGGAGTTTGAGACCAGCCTGGCCAACATGGTGAAACCCCACCTCTACTAAAAATACAAAAATTAGCCGGGCATGGTGGTGCACACCTACAAACCCAGCTACTCAGGAGGCTCAGGCAAGAGAATTGCTTGAACCCAGGAGGTAGAGGTTGCAGTGAGCTTAGATCATGCCACTGCAACAGAACAAGACTTGGTCTCAAAAAAAAAATCAAGTCATACCTGGGCAACAGAACAAGACTTGGTCTCAAAAAAACTAAAAACTAAAAAAATAAAACTGTCATACCTACTCCTTACCTTTCCTCCCTGCTTATTTTCTTTAGAGTACTTAAACCGATCCAACATGATATTTCAGTAATTAATGTTATTTATTACCTGTCTGTCCTCACTAGAATGTGGGTTCCGTGAAGTCAGGGATTTTTGTTTTGTTCACTGATGTATACCCAGTACAAAGAATGATGACAGCAGCACATAACAGGTTCTCAAATATTGTTAAATGAATAAAATTTTTCAAGTTAAAAAAACTAAAACCCATATAGAAAAATTTGTAATTCACAAAAAAACTTAAGTATCACTATAATATATCCTAGTTTTAATGTGAAACTGTCAGTCTATTACCTATTTTAACTGTCCTTAAACTTTTCTTTTTTTTATTTTTATTTTTCACCCATGAGCCTGTAAAATGTCCTCAAACTTTTCAATCACTACAGAGGACACTGGGGTTTTTTTTTTTGTCTACACACATTATGTTCCTTTGGGGAACTTTCTCTCTTCATTTTCATGCTAATTATATTCAGTCCGTGTAATCTGATTGATGATGACTCCATCTCTCTAGGGGTGGGCACATGACTTGAACCGGACTGATCAGTCTTCTCTGGGACATCTGCAAATTCTTAAACTCTAAAAACCTAGCAGGCCTCGGCTGCAGACTGACATATCTTTTTTCTAGCACAAAGAAGAGCAGGCCTGAGACTAAAGCCAATATAGAGAAAGAGCAAGGGAGATAAAAACTTTAATTAAAGATACTATTTGTACCCAGGATTCCTGGAGCCAGAATTTTCTCAGTGTTTTTGTTTTCTTCAGTTATAAAATCCAATACATTCCTTTTTTATATAAGCTTGAGTTGGTTTTCTTCTTTTTTTCTTTGAGACAGAGTCTCCCTGTGTCTCCCAGGCTGGAGGACACCGATACAATCTCAGATCACTGTACCTCTGCCTCCCAGGTTCAACTGACTGTCCTGCCTCAGCTTCCGCATAACTGGAATTACAGGCACCTGCCAATACACCTGGCTAATTTTATATTTTTTTTAGCAGAGACAAGGTTTCACCATGTTGGCCAGGCTGGTCTCGAACTCCTAATCCTAAGAGATCCACCCGCCTTGGCCTCCCAAAGTGCTGGGATTACCACACCCAACCCCCCTTTTTTTTTAAGATGTGGGTCTCACTATGTTGCCAGGCCAGTCTACAATGGCTGAACTGCTGGCCTCAAACTCCTGGGCTCAAGCCACCCTCCTGTCTCAGCCTCCAGAGTCGCTGGGACTACATGTGTGAGCCACCGTGTTCAACTTTCCTGATCTTTGAAGCCTGAAACCTACAAACTCTATAATATTGGTTCTTAATCATTAGGGGATCCAAAGACCAATTTGGAAATTTGATCCATCTATGAACCACATTTCTCCACAAAAGATGCCCCCCATCCATGTCAAATGCCACCTATTTTTCTCAAGGGGCTTAGAGACACTATAGTTCCTTCCACAAACCCAAAGTTTAGCACCTCTATGCTATACTTTTCTATGAAAATATTTCACATTGAGGCAGGAGAATCACTTGAATCGAGGAGGAAGAGGTTGCAGTGAGCCAAGATGGCACCACTGCATTCCACCTTGGGTGACAGAGCAAGACTCCACCTCAAAAAAAAAGAAAAATATTCCATTCATTCAGCCATCTTTCAAAACACAAGTTGAGCCCTTATTGTTTTAAACATTCCAAGGTGCTGGGAAATGCAGTAGGTTACAAGAGAGCCCTATGTTCTATTGATTGAAATTTAATAGATGAAAGATCTTAAACATGAGTAATTGCATTTTGTAAAAAAGATGGATTTGCAAAGATCTTGCATAATTCAACGGTCACCTAATTTGAGGTTAAGGCTGATAAGAGATGGCTGATATTTCTGTTACTGCCTAACTAATACCAACATAGGATAACAGCACATTAGTTTACAGCTCAGTCAGGTTTGCATATAACATGATTCCTGAAGACTTTCTGAAATGAGAAGGCAACATTGCAAACTCTGAATATGAAATGAAACTTTTAAAAATCACACAGTTAAAGTCTGCATATAACGTAACCACACTGAAATCATATACGTAAACAAGAAAAAGCACAGGCCAGGCACGGTAGCTCACACTTGTATAATCCCAACATTTTGGGAGGCCAAGGAGAGCTGATTACTCAAGCTCAAAAGTTCAACACCAGCCTGGGCAACATAGCAAAACGCTGTTTCCATGAAAAATACAAAAATTAGCCTGGCATGGTGTTGTCCCAGCTACTCAGACACTGAGGTGGGAGGGGATCACGAAGCCCAGGAGGCAGAGGTTGCAGTGAGCTGAGATCACACCACTGCACTCCAGCCTGGGTGACAGATCAAGACCTTGTATCCCCCAACCCAAAAAAAAAAAAAAGATGAAATGAATGCTCATAAAAAGTCCAGTATATTAATTACTGATTTAATGTGACTTAATTGCTTGCCAGTGGCATGACTTTATAAAGTCAGTCACCCTCTACTATACTTGGCAAACCTCAGAATAATCATGATAGGGTTAGACCAATAGTTAAACCGTGGCAGGAGAGGGACAGGTTTTTTTTTTTGCAATTATAAAACCATATTACCCCTGTAAATTCCATCGAGCCTCCTCAGCACAGGAGAGTTTGTCAGATCACTCAGGTATGTTGGTATACAATGCACATACTCCTCCCCTTTTCTCTTTTTCACACACACACACACACACACACACACACACACAGACACTCTCTCTCTCTCTCTCTCTCTCTCTCTCTCTCTCTCTCTAAGGGCTAGGGGGATTAAGGGCCTGTGAATGAGCTTTTTCAGCATGTATAATAACGCATCTTCACTAAATACCCCTCTCCCCTTTCAATAACTAATAGGTCAGCAACAATATTAAAGTGACTTCAGACAACTCTCCTGGGAGCAACTAGATACTGTTAAAAAAAAAAAAATCAGTGGACAATACAGACTTATGTCAGGATCTAAAAAGAGTAAGCTTTGTGATGAAGCAAAATGCTTTCAAGACCAGATGGCTTATAGGGACTGTTTTGCCCCACATTTGGGGAAAAACAAATGAATACTTTGAAAAGACAAGCTCCCAAAGTTTAAAAACAAACAAACAAAAAAAAAAAGTCCCTAGAGGTTGTTGCTTGTTAGAGTAAAGATGCAGAAGAAAAAAAAGATTGAAAAAAAAGGAAAAGAATAGCCATTTAAATACTATGACTACAGTATTTGTCTAAAAAATAATATCAAACAAAAGGCCAACTTATTGTTAAGTGTCCATGAAGATATCTTCTCCCCACTTACTCTACATAATGGAGAGAGGGAAATATTTCCATTATATCAAATAATTAATTAAATATAATTATTTTTTAATGTAATTTCTTTTAAGAAATAAGAGCAGACTGAAGACCATATTAAATAACACTCAAAAGATGTAATCCCTTCCAAGTCCAAAATGTGGAAAATTTTTTAATACAAATAATTTGGTTTCTTCCACAATAAATGTCAAGGGGGAAAAAAAGAAAAGCAGAACCACTATATATAAAGAGAAACTTTAGAGGCATATTAAACCAAGTATAAATATGTAGACTATCTTGATTAGATACTGATTGAAAACAACCAACTACAAAACTACATTGATGAGACAATTGGGGAAATTATTCTTTAATAATATTTAATACTTAATTTATTAAATATTAAAGAATATTTAACAATTTACTAAATATTATAGAATAATATTTAATACTTAATAAATGTTGATTATTAAGTATTAAATATTACTAAAGAACTGGCTGGGCGCAGTGGCTCATGCCTGTAATCCCAGCACTTTGGGCGGCCGAGGCGGATGGATCAACTGAGGTCGGGAGTTCGAGACAAGCCAGACCAACATGGAGAAATCCCTTCTCTAGATAAAAAAACAAAATTAGCTGGGCGTGGTGGCGTATGCCTGTAATCCCAGCTACTCGGGAGGCTGAGATAGGAGAACTGATTGAACCCAGGAGATGGAGGTTGTGGTGAACCAAGATTATGCCACTGCACTCCAGCCTGAGCAACAAGAGCAAAACTCTGTCTCCAAAAATAAAAATAAAAATAAAAAAGAATAACCATCTATAACTTTTAGGTGTGATAATGGTGTTATGGTTATATTTGTTAAACAGCCCTATCTTTTAAAGATACAATGATGTTATAGCAACAGAAAATAAATAAATAAATAAATAAAGATAACAATGATATACTCTTTGGTCTGCCTTAATATTATGGTGAAAATGCTAAAGGGAAGTATGGAAGTACAGGTGAAAAAATACTGGCTTGGCCAGGCAGAGTGGCTCACGCCTGTAATCTCAGTGCTTTGTGAGGCCAAGGTGGGAGGATCACTTG
Organism: Plecturocebus donacophilus; assembly: GCA_004027715.1. Classification (NCBI taxonomy): domain Eukaryota; kingdom Metazoa; phylum Chordata; class Mammalia; order Primates; family Pitheciidae; genus Plecturocebus; species Plecturocebus donacophilus. The sequence goes on along the minus strand of PVKP010032431.1, from coordinate 6,909 downwards.
AGGCCAAGAGTTTGAGAACAGCCTGGGCAACATAGGAAGACCCTTGGCCAGGGGCGGTGGCTAAAGCCTGCAATGCCAGCACTTCAGGAGACTGAGGTTGGTAGATCATGAGGTCAAGAGTTCAAAACCAGTCTGGCCAATATGGTGAAAGCCCACCTTTACTAAAAAAAAAATATACAAAAATTACCTGGTTGTGGTGGCGCATGCCTGTAGTCCCAGGATTGCTTTAGCCCAGGAGTTCTAGGCTGTAGTGCACTCCAGCACATCACCACACTCCAGCCTAGGCTACAGAGTGAGCAAATGTCTCTTAAAAAGCTTTTTTTTCCTAAAGAAAAATTATTGGCTTATTGTTGGTAAGTGTTAAATGATGGGATGTGGGAGTTCATTTATATTATACTATTCTCTCTAATCTTCAATGTTTGGATATTTCTGTAAAAAAAAAAAAAAGTTAGCCAGGCATAGTGGCTCATGCCTGTAATCCCAGCACATTGGGAGGCCAAGGCGAGTGAAACACAAGATCAGGAGATTGACACCATCCTGGCTAACACAGTGAAATGCCATCTCTACTAAAAACACAAAAAATTAGTCAGGGGTGGTGGTACACACCTAGTACCAGCTACTCAGGAGGCTAAGGCAAGAGAACTGCTTGAACCCAGGAGGCAAAGGTTGCAGTGAGCCGACTTCATGCCACTGCACTCCAGCCTGGGCAACACAGTGAGACTCTGTCTCAAAAAAAATAAAAATAAAAAATAAAGCCGACCAGGCACGGTGGCTCACAGCTGTAATGCCAGCACTTTGGGAGGCCGAGGTGGGCGGATTACAAGGTAAAGAGTTTGAGACCAGCCTGGCCAACATGGTGAAACCCCATCTCTACAAAAAATACAAAAATTAGCTGGGTATAGTGGCAGATGCCTATAATCCCAGCTACTTAGGAGGCTGAGGCAAGAGAATCACTTGAACCCGGGAGGTGGAGGTTACAGTGAGCCGAGACTGCACCATTGCACTCCAGCCTAGGCGACAGAGAGGCTGTCAAAAAATAAAATAAAATAAAATAAAATAAAATAAATTTTTAAAAACTTAAAAAATTAGTGGCCAGATGTGGTGGCTCAAGCCTAATCCCAGCACTTTGGGAGGGCTGAGGCAGGTGGATCACCTGAGGTTAGGAGTTCGAGACCAGCCTGGCCAACATGGTGAAACCTCGTCTCTTAAAAAAAAAAAAAAAAAAGTTAAAAAATTGGAATAAAATTATTAGTGGTATTTGATATGAAAAAAGTTTGTCCTGCCATTAAAAAGCAAATATGCAGAAAGGGGCATATACAAAGACATTCATTGAAGGGCTATTTGTAACAGTTCAAAACTGGAAGATAAATGCCCATCAACAGACAGTAAATAAGAAAATTGTAACAGATCCATACCATGGAATGTATATAATAGAAAACTCGTGTGGTATGTGATGGCAGAGCTGAAGACAGGAGGGTTGAGTGGAAGCCTAAAATCACTAGTTAGTAATATCCCTAGTAGGTAAACAGTCCCATACCAGAGTGGCCAGGTGGCCTTCCTTGCTCGCCCACACAGGAAATAAGAGGTTTGTTTTCTGAATAAACTCAATGAAAGATTTTAGACTAGAGGCATTCGAGGCACAGCCACGCAGATGTCAAATGACAAGTGGAATTACATGAAAGTCTAAAGTCTAGATACTAAACAGTAATAGGGCCTCCTTCCTGCCTTCACCCAGGTTGCAATAATGTAGATAACTACGCTTACTTACTCCACTAGCCGCCCCTCAAAGAGATTATCCTTCTCTGGAAAAACTCAAATGTCTCTAAGAAAGGATCATGAGAGACTGAAATTTGGGTTCCCAAGAGGTAGTAAACTGTATCCAGGCACACAAAGCCTCCAACCCTCCTTTTTTAGTGCCTCACTTTTAAAACATGAAGAGATAATTAAGGATTATCTCTTGAAGCTCTAGCCTGGAACACAGAAACCAAAAGTATAAGAAATGAAAATGGGACTCTGAAGAAACAGACAAAGCAGGGAACAAATGAAAACTATAATTAATATACTCAGAGGCTAAAGAAAAGTCATTGCTCCCATGAAACCAGAACAGTATGCTATTTTTAAAAGTGGTAGGGAGGGAAGCAAAACAAGAAAGAGCACTTGGAAATTATTAAAGTATGAATTGAAGAATCCAGCACTATTTGTCTTTCTTACATACAAACTATACTTTAGGGTAACCAAATAGTTGATGAGGGGGAAGTTTCCTTTACAAGAAAATTTAGCTGATAAATGTCGAAGGAAAAACTGGATTGAGAAACACCATTTCCCAACCCCTAATGATATAATAGGGAATATCCAGTTTTCCAGGTCGCTTTATAAATGCTTTTACACTCATGATCCAAACAAGGTCCATACATTACATTTGGATAATATACCTCTTAAGTCTCTTTTACACTCCGGACTCCCCAAGTAATGATCCTTTTCACCCAAGCGATGATCCTATAATGGAACATTATAAAACCATTAAAAATATATAGCTATGTACTTCCAGAAATAGTCTGATGCCAGTTATCAGTGAATGAAACTGAATAGGCAATTCACAGAGAAGTAGAATCACCAGTAAATGTAAAACATGCTCAAGCACACTAGTGAGCTGACAAAAGCAAATTAGAAGTGGTGGCCGGGCACGGTGGCTTACGCTGTAATCCCAGCATTTTGGGAGGTCGAGGCAGGAAGATCACGAGGTCAGGAGTTTAAGACCAGCCTGATCAACATGGTAAAACCCCATCTCTACTAAAAATACAAAAATTAGCCAGTCATGGCGGTACGTGCCTGTAACCACAGCTACTCAGGAGGCTGAGGCAGGAAAATCACTTGAACCCGGGAGGCGGAGGTTGCAGTAAGCCCAGATCATGCCACTGCACTCCAGCCTGGGTGACACAGTGAGACTCCATCTCAAAATAAAAAATAAAAAAATAAGAAGTGGTTTCACACCTGTAATCCCAGAACTTTGGGAGGCTGAGGTGGGTGGATCAGGAGTTCAAGACCAGGCTGGCTAAAATGATGAAGCCCCGAATCTACTAAAAACACAAAAACTAGCCAGACATGGAGGTGTGTGCTTGTAATCCTAGCTACTTGGGAGGCTGAGGCAGGAGAATTGCTTGGACCTGGGAGGCGGAGGTTGCAGGGAGCCAAGATTGTGCCACTGTACTCCAGTCTGGGCGACAGAGCAAGACTCTGTCTCAAAAAAAAAAAAAAAAAAAAAGTGGTTTCACACACATCAGACAGGCAACAGAAACCAAAATGTCTGACAGTGCTATGTGTTAGCAAAGATAAAGAAAAATAAGAATTCTTTTATACTACTGATGGGAATATAAATCACTGCATTCCTTTGAGAAGCAATGTTACTATATCTAGTTAAGTTTACAAATACATCCTAAAGCCTGGCGTTCTATTTGTAAAAGATATATCTTTGAGAAGATCTTACACATGCACTGAATGTTACTGCAGCAATGTCTGTAATATCTAATGTGGTAATGAAGAATGGATAACGGTATATTCATGTCAGAGATACACAGCAGTTAAAAGAATTAGATGCATATGTATATATCAACATGGACAGATCTAAAAAATAACAGGTAAAGCAAATAAAATGCAAGATTATATAAGAATTTAACTTTGATATTTTGAAATACAAAATATGTATTTGGTCTCTGACCCAATTTCCTAACATATAACTCCTAAAATCCTTATAATTTCCAGAGAGATGTCTTTTTGTATGTTAATGAGTAGATTCATTGCTGGCAGCCCCTAGGTAGCTTAAGAATGGGAGCTGGTCATTGGAAAGACCAAAAGCATCAATCTACCCCACATAATCTCCTGGGAGTGGAAAGAGGCTGAAGGTGAAATTGATCGCCAGTGGCCAATGGTTTCATACCTACATAGTGATGCCTTCATAAAAACTCAAAAGAAGAAGGTTGAGAGATCTTCCAGATAGCTGAATGCATGAAAGGTTCCTGGAGGGTGGCATACACAGGGAGGGCATGGAAGCTCTGTATCCCTACCCCTATACCTTGCTTTGTGCATCTTTTCATCTATATTCTTTGTAACAGGAAGCATAAGTGTTTCCCAGGTTCTGTGAACTACTCTAGCAAATTAACTGAACCTGATAAGGAAGTTATGGAAACCCCAGGGTTTTTTTAGTTTTTATTTTTTTGTTTTTGTTTTTGAGACGGAGTCTTTATTTGTCTACCAGACTGAATTGCAGTGGAATGTTCTCAACTCACTGCAACCTCTGCCTCCTGGGTCCAAGCGATTCTCCTGCCTCGGCTTCCCAAGTAGCTGGGATTACAGGCACCCACCACCATGCCAATTTTTTTTGTATCTTTAGTAGAGATGGGTTTTCACCATGTTGGCCAGGCTGGTCATGAACTCCTGATCTTGTGACCTGCCCACCTCGGCCTCCCAAAGTTGGGATTACTGGCTATAAACTGGGGTTTCCAGATGGGCATGGTGGCGTGCCCACGATTACAGGCAAGAGCCACTGAGCCCAGCCGGGAACCCCAGTTTATAGCCAGTTGGAGACTGTACTAAACACAGAGGATTCATCAGAAATAAAAGACAGTAGCTGAGCAAGGTGGCACATGACTCTAATACCAGTGATTCGGAGGCTGAGGCAGGAAGAGAGCTTGCACCCAGCAATTCAAGATCAGTCTGGGCAACACAGCAAGACTCTCATCTGATAAAGAAAAAAAATTATACATATTGTATATAATTGTATATTTTATATATACACACATACACACACACACACACACACACACGAAGCCAGGTTGGTCAGAAGCACAGGTAAAATAACCCAAGGCTTGAGATCGGCATCAGAAGTAGGGGCGGGGGGTGGTCTTGGGGACTGAGCCCTCAGCCTGTGGGATCTGACACTATCTCCAAGTAGACAGTGTTGGAATTAAATTAGATGACACCCAGCTGGTGCCTGATGCAGAACTGACTGCTTGCTGATAGGGAAAACCACTCCCACACTTTTATTTGTTTTTTTAAATACCTGTTGCCTGGGCTGGAGTGCAATAGCATGATCCCAGCTCAGTGCAACCTTGACCTTCAGGGCTCAAGCAATCCTCCTGCCTCAGCCTCCCAAGTAGCTGGGACTACAGGCATATGCCGCCATGCTCAGCTGATTTTTGTATTTTTTGTAGAGACGGGGTTTCATCATGTTGCTCAGGCTGGTCTTGAACTCCTGGGCTCAAGGAATCCACCTGCCTCAGCCTCCCAATGTGCTGGGATTATAGGCATTAACCGCTGCGCCTGGCCTCCCTCAGAAGTCTTCTTTTCTTTGGGGGGTGTGTAGGGGGAGGGAGGGAGGGAAGGAGAGGGAGGGGGAGGGAGAGAGAGAGAGAGAGAGAGAGAGAGAGAGAGAGAGAGAGAGAGAGAGAGAGTGTGTGTGTATGTGTGTTTCAGGTCTGATGGGTAATGTGCCAATGTTGTAACAAGGTTCAAGGGTGGCACATCTCACACATGTGCATGAACACCCAATCATCATGCTCATGAACTACAAAAGGAGCATGCTGATTGTTTTTGGTGTGAGAGCAGAGGTTCATGGGGTTTTTTTCCACTCTTAGGCAATGGTTGCTGAATTAGAGGGAAGGGTAAAACAGTTACAATCTGAGTGATTTTTTTCCAAACACAAAGGTCCTGCCTAGCAGCACTTCTTCCAACCAGACTCTCAGAAGCCTGTCGGGGTGGATAGGTTTAAATAATTGGCTATTTTGGGCCAGGCACAGTGGCTCACACTTGCAATCCCAGCACTTTGGCAGACCAAGGCGGGCGGATTGCATGAGGTTAGGCGTTCGAGACCAGCCTGGCCAACATTTCTATTGAAACCATCTCTATTGAAAATACAAAACTTAGCTGGATGTGGTGGTGGGCACCAGTAATACCAGCTACTCAGGAGGCTGAGGCACAAGAATTGCTTGAATCCGGGAGGCAGAGGTTGCAGTGAGCCGAGATTGTGCCGCGGCAATCCAACCTGGTGAGAGATTGAGACTTCATCTCAAAAAAAAAGAATTGGCTATTTTGGAAACATTCCCCCAGTTGGTTGGGGGTCCCATGTAGTGTAATGAAAAATCAAGAAGGGTAGCTGAACCCAGGATGGGTCTTGACTTCCAAACTTCCCTTGAAGCCCCAACCACTAACCACTTCCTAACTATCCTCCACCTGAGCATGGTTATCATTCAACTGCACTGGATGAACAAGGAAAGATGTCTAAAATCATTCATGAGTTAAAAAGAATATGAAGTTATCAAATACTACATATACTATAAGCTCATTCCATTTAAAATATGTTAATATACAAAAATGCATCTGAAAGAATATATGTCCAGTTATTAACAGTGAGTTCTCCCTAACAGAAAGAATTCTGGAAGCACTTTTGTACTGCTTGATGGATTGATGATGATGTTTTAAAATGAACATATATCCAGGCATGGTAGCACATACCTGTAATCCCAGATACTTGGGAGACTTGAGGCAGGAGGACTGTTTGAGCCCAGTAGTTCAAGTTTAGCCTGAACAGCAAGAAAGACCCTTGTCTAGGCCGGGTGCAGTAGTTACACCTATAATCTCAGCACTTTGGGAGGCTAAGGTGGGCAGATCACCTGAGGTCGAGAGTTCGAGACCAGCCTGACCAACATGAAGAAACCCCATCTCTACTAAAAATACAAAAAATTAGCTGGGCGTGGTGGCGCATGCCTGTAATCCCAGCTACTTGGGAGGCTGAGGGCAGGAGAACTGCTTGAACCCAGGAGGCGGAGGTTGCAGTGGCCCAAGATCGCACCACTGCACTCCAGCCTGGGCAACGAGAGCGAAACTCTGTCTCAAAAAAAAAAAAGAGGCCAGGCA
>PVKP010032430.1:11169-26053 GCA_004027715.1 Plecturocebus donacophilus | reverse complement strand
CCAGAACACAGGGGGTGGAGGTGGCAGTGAACCGAGACTGTGCTCCTGCACTCCAGCCTGGTGCCAGAGAGACGGAAACCTACTTGCATAGAGGAAGAAAACGGCTACTGATTTCAAACACATCACTAGCAGACCACCTTGAAAACCAGCGCTTCCCAAAAACCAGTTGCCTGAAAATAACTTACTCTGAAAGGTTGATTCTGAAGGGCACTATCTTTTCCCCTAGATGAGAATAAATTATTTCCCCCACACTCCATATCCACAGGCTGGCCCTGAGGGGCTGCTTCTTGCCACCACTTTTCCTTTAAGGATTTCCTTTGAGCTGTCCCCTCTGCCAGGAAGCGCTCCACAAAGGTTAGCAGTTATTATTGGTGCTATTCTTCTTATTAATTATTATGGAGATATCCAATTTAACTCTCTATGTTCAAATCAGGTCAAGCTCCAACACACAAACTATGAACTTACGCACTACAGTTTCCACTAGTTTGATTTGGTTCCTGGGATAAACCATCCCGATTACCGATGAATTCCAACTGGAAAAAGAGCCAAAATTACTACCCACTGTAAGTACAGGAATACCTCCAAAGCAAGAACGCATGTCTCTCCTGCAAGCCGCAAGACTGTCTTCAAATACTTATGGAAGATACCTACTGCCTCTCACCAATTTCCAAATGGTAGCCAAGGTTGGATGGTTGGATGTCGCATCCATGACATGGTCCCTATTTCCCCCTCTCTGCCAATCCCTCCTGGGACCGCAATGGTTTGTGTTCTTTCCCCTCCTTGTTGAAATAATATGGTGTCAGGAGCTCAGGTCAGGCGTCAAGCACACATGATTAGAACCTCACTGCTCACAACCCTTAACTTCTCCAACACATAGTTTCATCATCACTAAAGAGATGTTAATGGCAACTTAGCAGAGCTACCGTGAGAAGAAATAGATAAAGGATAGTTTACGTTACAAGGAAAAGTAGGAGGTTAGATTTCACTGGTCTCCCCTGAGACTTCCCCAAAGAAATTTTCAACAGTAAGGCCTGTGCTCCACTTAACTGCAGTGACTAAGCCAGGGTGTTCACAACGAGCGAGAAGATATCCAGGGCCTACCTTCTGTAACAGAAGCACATTCTCCACCCTGCACATTGTTGGCCAGATTAACCTCCCCAAATGGCCCCTGACCTTGTAGAAAATCCTTCCACAGTTCCACAATGCCCACTAAATAAAATCTGGACTGCTGGCTACATAATTCATCCCCATCCCACCTTTCTAACCTCTTATTGGAAACTCTTATCCCACTGAGTCCCTCCACCTTCTTCTTCTTCTAACTTCTTATCCCACTGATTCCTTTCTTATTCCACCTCCTCCTTCTCCCTTCCTCCTTTTTCTTTTTCTTCTTGTTCTTTTTTTTTTTTTTTTTTTTGTAGAAACAGTAGTCTCCCCATGTGGCCCAGGCTGGTCTTGAACTCCTGGCCTCAAATGATCCTCCCATCTCATCTCAGCCTCCCAAAGTCCTGGGATTACAGGCATGAGCCACTGCACTCTTCCACCTTCTGATGCAACCAAAGCTTACAGCTTCAGGTACTTGGCAACAGGCTCACCTCTGTTTAAAATCCTGTGAGGAGTCCCATCTCACTCATCCCAAAATATCAAGCACAGTAGCTTGTACATAATGACATGTAGTAATTACTCATTGATAAGAAAGTGGATTGATCCTTCCTGGAAAACTCACTGAGGGCAAGGGGTGAGGAGGATAAGGCAGATGATATTAACTATACCTTGAGATGGATAAACTTAGGAACAAATGATAAGCAAAGGAAACAAAATGACTACAGAAAGCATGAAACCCAAAAAAGAAAAATGTTACTATCTACATGCGTTTTCCCAGTGAATCCAGCTGAGGATGTTAATGCACTTTTGAATTACATTGGTTCAACTTTTCATTCCAAAAACCTCACCGAGCCAACCACATGCAAATCACTGTGTGCCAGGCATTATCTAAAGCTCTGTGGAGTACACCAACATGATCTGGCCTCAAAGGGCTTACCCTGCAAAGACAAGGCAGGCACATCGGCGTTAAAGCAAGCTTTCAAGCAAGCTGGCATCCCGGACGTGAGACTGGGAGCACGCCGCGGATGAGCACATTGGGACAGGCACCTGCCCTGTGGCAACGCACCCACCGTCACTCATCACAGGCGTCTGACACATTTGGTTTGGGTTTGCTCTTTGCTGAGAGTCACCTCCATTAGTTTATTCGCCTCACAATAATGGGACTCTTCACTTTAAATAGATGAATTTCTTCCGGCTGGGCACAGTGGCTCTCGCCTGTAATCCCAGCACTTTGGAAGGCCAAGGCGGGCAGATCACGAGGTCAGGAGATCGAGACTGTCCTGGCTAACACGGTGAAATCCTCTCTCTACTAAAATTACAAAAAAAAAAAAAAAAAAAAAAATTACTGGGGCGTGGTGGTGCATGTCTGTAGTCCCAGCTACGTGGGAGGCTACAGCAGGAGAATCGCTTGAACCCGGGAGGCAGAGTTTGCAGTGAGCCGGGATGGCGCCACTGCACTCCAGCCTAGGCGACAAAGGGAGACTCCTGTTGCAAAAAAAAAAAAGATGAAGTTTTTTCAAAGGCCTATGGGGGAGTTTTCATATTTTATGTAAAAACCCAGAAAAAGAGAGAACTCTGGAAGGAGGGGGCATCTGAACTGGGGGTGGAAGCCGAGCGATCCTCAGGTGGAAGGGAAGGAAGAACATTCCCAACAAAAAGAAGAATAACGACAAGGGCAAGAGACGGGACGGGGGCGACCGCCTGGTTGAGCCATTCGTGATCCAGAGAAGCTGCGCACAGGAACACGAGAAACGGGTGGAGAAGCTGCTGGAAGGTTTCCCTGAGGCTGCTGGTTCAGAGTCGGCCGCGTGTCCTTGCCCCGTAGTGAGGGTCCCTGCCGACTGAGTGGAGGAAATGCCCCAGCCCGGCCAAGGGCGCACAGCCGGCTGAGGGCGCACACCCGGCCCAGGGCGCACAGCCGGCCGAGGGCGCACACCCGGCCCAGGGCGCACACCCGGCCCAGGGCGCACACCCGGCCGAGGGCGCACAGCCTGCCGAGGGCGCACAGCCGGCCCAGGGCGCACACCCGGCCGAGGGCGCACAGCCGGCCGAGGGCATACACCCGGCCGAGGGCACACACCCGGCCGACGCGCTTTCCACCTGCTGCCCGCTCCGCGGGGAAACGCGACCCCGCAGTGCAAAGGTGCTGCAGGCGTCTCTGTGTCTGGACAGGAAATAGCCATTGAAGCTCCACACCAATCACCGCAGCTGAACTCAGCCAACACGGGCTGAGGGTACTGAATCTATGCGAGTCATGTCGCTCAGCCCTCTATAACGAATAACCGGTTCGAAAAAGGCAGTGATTGTTAAGAGTGTAGACGGTGAGATACTGAAATAAACCACAGGAATGTGTAGGCCTTTGAATAACACCTTCCAATGTGTCCCCCCCTTCCCCCAAGGAAGCGGAGTCCGGCAAACATTCCGTCAATGCCATCGCGGCAGCTGGACACCCCAGCTGTGACGCCTCCGCACCCGATGGCCCCACCTCCCCAGTCACTCTGTAGCTGCGTGGGATGAGGAGTGTGAGGCGCTCTGGTTAAAACACGATACAGGCGGAATAGCGCCTCCCAAGTGTCCCACACGCTAGCCTCTGCGCCCTGTGAATAGGCTGTGTAATGTGACAAACAGGAATTAAGGAGGCGTGTGATTTAAAGGTTGTCTGATGGCCGGGCGCGGTGGCTCCCGCGTGTAATCCCAACACTTTGGGAAGCCGAGGCGGGAGGATCATGAGGTCGGGAGATCGAGACCACCCTGGCCCATATGGTGAAACAAACCCCATCTCTACTAAAAATACAAAAATTAGCTGGCATGGTGGTGCGCACCTGTAATCCCAGCTACTCGGGAGGCTGAGGCAGGGGAATCGCTTGAACCCGGAAGGCGGAGGTTGCAGTGAGCCGAGATGGCACCACTGCACTCCGGCCTGGACGACAGAGCAAGACTCCGTCTTAAGAAATAAACACATAAATAAATATGCGTTACATAAATATGCGTTGTCTGTTGACCTTGACAGAGGGGAATTTTCCTGGATCATCCAGGTGGTCCCAATGCAGAGAAGAAGCCTCAATGTGGCAGACCAGCTCCAGGCTCCCTCCAGTTACCGAGTCCCGCTGGCTAAGGTTTGAACCTGAGGTGTTCTCCCAGCCCTTCCGTGGCCTGGGGTGGGGTCACCTGGGGACACTCTGAGCAGACGGGAAGCCCTGTCCTAACTTCTGTCCTGCAAAGGCATCGTTTCAGGGGGCCTTGCCATTATCTTTGATTCTCTAACTTGGGTTTCTTACCTGGATTAGAGCCACCTGTCTTTAATTCCTCCTCATTTGAGTATTATAAACTTATTCATAATCACTTCACTCTCTTTACAAACCCATTCAAAACAAAAGAGAGTACAAAAAATATTTTTGTACCTCTTCATCACTTCCTCTTAGAAACTTCTATGAAAGCACCTCAAAGGCAGGCCTGGCTATTATCAAAGGGACGATCCAGTCCCTCCCGCAATGGACCACGGACCCTACAAATGCACGTGCTTTCCAGCTCCTCTCCAGCGCTGCAGGTGCACAGCTGCGACACGCCCCGCTGCTAACAGTCATTAGCTATCATCTTCTGAAATGCACGGGGGAAAATGTTCCAAATCCTCAATAACCTTCCAAAAACGGAAAAAAAAAAAAAAAAAAAAGCTGGCTCTATCCTTGGAACAAAACCCTTCCTTACTGTGAAACAGGAACACATACCCTGAGTGAGGTATTTGTGGCCACCAGGAACTGGCCCTGACACTCCCTCCTTCATCTGTTTGTTCCAGCCACCCCGGAGAGCGGTCCATGCTCCAGGAGCAGAAGAAACTGTCAACCCTTCATGTCTTTGTTCTTGCTGTTCTTTCAGCCAAAAACGCCAAGCTCGCCCGTTGGCCGCCAGATGACATAGCCTTCCTCCTTCCGGCCGGTCAGAAGTCAGCGGTGAAGCACGTGCCAGTTTCTCTGGTCAGAGATAGCTCTTAGTTCTGATGGGTAGCTCCAGGCAATTTAAAAAAATAAAAAGAACATACAGCTTCTTCCTCCCTCTTCCCTCCCTCAGCCTTTGGCTTGCGGTGCTTCCATCAAGTCCATCTTTCATTGTTTTCATGACCACAGATGGTTATTTATCTGCTTGTCTTTCTAACCAAACGATAAGCTCTTTGAGAGCATGGATGCGAAATTTTCAACTTTACATCTTCACAGTACTGGGCTTCACACACAGCTGTTCAAAAATGTCTGCTGAAGGAATGAATTCCTCTGAGGGTTTTATTTATTTGTTTGCAGAAGAGAGTCTTCCATTTAATTTCATCATTATCATGTTTGTTTTCACAGTACTTAAAACTAATTTCAAAGATTTTTTAAATCTTTGCCCCAAGCCTAAAGAGAATAAGAATGTTTGCAACTCCTCTTCCCACTCTGCCTTACAGCACACAGAGTATGCATCTTCTTCCAGTTATTTACAACTCAGTTACAATCCACACATGATAATGCCAGGATAGATTATTCAATAAAGTTCAACTTTTCAAAGGGATTGAGTGAAAAGAAAAATTTCTGCAAGACATAAAACTAAACCAACAATGAATCTGCCACCATACAGTTGTGATGTGTCACTGGTTTTCTTCATCTCCTATAGCTCTTGTAAGAACAAATGAATGGCTGCCCATTCTGTCAGTAATTCACAATAAATACATGAATGCTTTTATTCATTTTACTTAACAGATCTGTTCTTACGGCAATATTTTTTTCATCTACTCAGTAATAGTATCAAACCATTATTGAATGGATTATATTTAAATTCTTAAGTCCGCAAATGCTATTCTGAGGCTGTTTTTACTAATCTTTACCCTGAAATGCCACAGAAGTGATGAACCCTAAGGTCTTTTTCATGAGTCCCAAGCCGAGAGGTTACCACAAGGGCAGCCACTACGAAAAATTCACTACCATATTCAAGCACTGCTACTGTTCCTCTCACAAGAAATTTCTGCATTTAAAATGCAACAGAAAGAAAAGTAATTATTTACTGCACAGTTCAACAAACCATACTAAGGACTTAACCTGATTACAATACATTGAGCAGGTTACTTGACTTCTCCAGACGAAACAATGAAGGGAAGGGGCCGGCACTAGTTGCTACAGAAACTCCCAATTCCAGCATGGGGCGAGAAAGGAAGGTACTTTCTACCTGATCTCTGGCCTACCCATGCACTCTGATTTCCTTCACTCCAGCAGAAGTTAATTCCCCAGAGTGTGCTTCACCGGCTTTACAGCGTCTCAAAATTCGAAAACAGAACTTTTTGCCACCTGCTACACGTACTGTAATGGGGGAGAACCTTGGTTAGTTTTTCAGACCATACTAGTGTGTCATTTTCAAAACCATAAAAAGAATGAATCGAACCTACAGCTCAAAAACAACAACAAAATCAAAAATGAAGAAGGCCTTGAATAAACATTCCTCCTAAGAAGATAGACAGAGGGTCAAGCAGCACACGAAAGGATGCTTGGCATCATTGGTTCCCCGGAAAATACAAATCAAAACCATCGTGAGCTACTACTTCATACCTATTAGGGCGACCCTATCAAAAAAAGATACTAATAACAAATGTTGGTAAACGGTGTAGAGAAGCTGCAACCTGTGAGCATTGCTGATGGGGATATAAAACGGTACAGCTCTGGAAAACAATTTTGTGGTTCTTCAAAGGTTAAGCATAGGCTGACCATATGACCCAGCATTCAACAGGATTGAAAGAATCTAAAGCAAAGACTCAAACATAGTTTTATACCAATCTTCGTAACAGCCTTATTCACAATAGCCAAACTAGCAAGAGCCCCAGTGTCTATCAACAGATGAATGGATGAACACAATGTGGGAATATTACTCAGTCTTAAAGAGGAATGAGGTCCTGATCGTGCTACAACATGGATGGACCTGGAAAACATTCTGCTAAGTGAAATAAGCCAGATACAAAAAGACAAAGACTGTATGATTCCACTTACATGAGACACCTCCAGGGGTCAAATTCACAGACAGAAGGCACAGGGGCTGCAGGAAGCAGAGTGACTGTCTAATGGGTATAGAGATTCTGATCCAGATACGGAAAAAGTTCTGGAAATGGACAGTGGTGCTGGTCAGGCAACATTGTGAATGTGATTAATGTCGCCAAATTATACACTTTAAGATGATTATAATGGTACATTTTGCTACGTAGATTTCACCACAATGAATGCTTTAATATGTATTTATGAATTCCCTACTGGCTGCCACTGTTTCCTTCAGTGCTTTTATGGATGATAATTATTCTTTAATTTCAGGCAACTTAAAGTATTCACTGGGGCCACACACAAACACACAGAGGGAGAGAGAGAGAGAGAGAGAGAGAGAGAGAGAGAGAATGAGGCATTTTCAAAACTAAGTAAGGGCCAGTTTCCCCTTCAAGGTGAAGTCCCCTCAAGCCCTGTGAGGAGAGGGTTTTCAATGATACCTAAAGTAGGACCTACCTAGAAAAAGACCTACAGGAAATCCCTTTTAGATTGCTGTGGGGGATCAAAGAAACTTACAAATATACTCTATTAGGCTGTTACTTTAAGTAAGCAACAGTAACTCTAGAGCACTAATGGGAAGCCTTAAAAAAATCTTTTTATTTTGAAATTATTTCAAATCCACATAAAATTTTCAAAAATAGTGCCAAGAGTTCCACCAGCTTCCTTCACTTTACCGTGGGGAGCAGGACTACTAATTCCGCAGAGCTGCGGGTCACAGTGTCTCCCCCCAGGGAAAAGGAAGTAGAGAGGGGAGATAATTATCAGGATTTAGCCCATCAGTTTTCCTGAATGACAAAACTCACCAGGCACGTTCCAAACTCTATGCGGGAGAATTGTGGAGAAACAGCAAGAACAACAAAAGAATGCGTTGTTATTTTCTGCCTATTTTACAGTCTATTCAGAATTCGTGTTTTTTTTTTTTTTAATAAAATGTATACACTTGGCAAAAAAATCTGTCACATTAGCACCGTGGCTTCCCCTACAACCTGAGACAACCCCACGGGGTCCATGGAAGAACTCTAAAAGGGATTCACATAACACTAAAATTGTTTCTGGAACCATCATCTTACCTGCCTAATTGCTGGACTGTGTTTTCTCTATCTGGATAAATTAGGCTGCTAACTCTGAGGAATGCAGACCATCTACCCACCTGGCTGACTCAAATCCAAGTTGATTACTTTTCTTTCGTTTTATAGCTCCCTCTACATAGGGATAGCACTGAATAAACACCTGCTAAATAAATGACTGAAAGGATGAACAGAATAGTCAACTTTCAGTTGAGCGCTCTCCTCTACCCCATCTCCAAATTGCAATGACTTTCAAGAAAAAAAAAATG
Organism: Plecturocebus donacophilus; assembly: GCA_004027715.1. NCBI lineage: Eukaryota > Metazoa > Chordata > Mammalia > Primates > Pitheciidae > Plecturocebus > Plecturocebus donacophilus. The sequence continues at coordinate 17,572 of PVKP010032430.1, read as the reverse complement.
TAATGCATCAAAAGCACCTGTAAGTAAATCCTCTCCTATAACATTTTCAATTCACCCTGACTTCACCGATCATCAGGATGACGGCACCCAACAGGGGAAAGAGCAGGTCGTCTCATTCCCTACAGGGGCCTTCCTCACAGGCTCCCCAAGTTTCCTCCCCCTACAATGGAGAGAAGAAAGGGGAGCAGCAGGCCTGCTGCACATTCCCAGGTGTCCAGCCGCCGTCTGCCTTCTCTGTCCCCTTTCTTCCTTCCTACACTGAGGGACTTACCTTCAAAGGTCAGCTAAACTGTGTATGAGTTGAGCTTTCCCATACGAACAACAACCCCAGCATCCCAAGAAAGAGCCAATAAAGATTTACCCTCAGGACTATTATTTTAAAGTGAGATTATGCTTTGCTGTTCTTCTGTCAGTTGCAAATCCCCAAACCTACTGGAATTCACTTAAAACTAATCTACAGTGTTTTCTTTGGAAGAAAGCAATCAGGAAAGCTCTGAGCCCCTGAGCAGCTGGGAATTTCGTTGCTGAAGGTTTGGTTTAGTCTTTATTTTTCTAGCTGCTGGCCCTGCTAACGTGATTCCGTGAAGGTCGCATTTAATCTTGCAGAGAAAAGCTACCTAAGCAGTTCTTAGGTAGGCTTCAGTAAAAATAAATTGCCTTGGTTCTCTGGATAAGTCTGTTGCTTCAACCCAACAATTACAGTCAAAGAGAACAAATGAAGGCAACTGTAATACTATACTTGATTTCAAAAGAATTTCACTGCATAGTTGTTATGGGCTGTGTTTGTTAATAACAAAGTTATTATTAACAAAGAACCCATGGAAAAAGTAGCAGCTTCCAAATGTTTATCTCCAGTTCATCACCAAATATAGCTTATTTATACATATAAGAAGGTATTAGTACCATCATTGGAACTTAAACATTAAAGGGATGAACTTATGAGATTTTTTAAAGGACTGGATACAAAGGAAAAAAACAAACAAACAATTTTTCACCTTCTGGGTGCGGAACCCCCTAATATAAAGTGACGAATCCTAATGCAAAGTGACAAATCCTAATGTTTGTGTGTTCAATTCATATACCATTAGGTTTCCAGTACAAACTAGATCTGGGCCATTCTTCCTGAGCTGGAATTCAGCCTTCCAAGCCAACCTCTGCTTTACAGCTGAAAATCAAATCAACAAATATTTATCTAGTTCTTAAAGGTATCAAACACTGGTGAGGAATATAAAGAAATCAGGCTGGATCCTGGCTCTCTCACAGCTTACCACATAGGTGATACAAATGGAAAAATCCAAATAATCAAAGATTTTCTTAAGAGTTCACGAGTCTAGAAAACATTCATCTCATCAAGATGCAGAGAGCTAACTACGGTAGGAAGAGGACATAGAGTATGCTGCTTCTATAGACATTCAGAGCGTTTCACTGTGTTAGGCTGGAGAGATCAGGTATGGTTTGTGGGGAGAGGCAAAAGGAGATTCATGCAGTTATGCCCAAAACAACCATTCCAACTCCGCTTTCCCTCAGTCCTCCTAGGGTGATTCCCCATACTAAAACTTTCTCTCTGTATTCTCTTCACACCTTCATTCACTTCCTGTGGTGCACCAACCAAGATGACGGCCGCCAGCCACATGGATGCACTTGGAATGTGGCTAGGCTGAATTAAGACGTGCTATAGTTGTAAAGGACAGACTTGATTTTACGTACCCATTATGAAAAAAGAATGCAAAATATCTCAATATTTTTACATTACTGACATACTGAAATAATATTTTAGATAAAATGAGTTAAATGTGATATATTGTTACAATTAATTTTACCTACTTTTTACTTTTCTAAGTGGCTACTAGGAAACTAAAGCTATACATGCGGCTCACATTATGTTTGTATTGGACAATGTTGGGTGTATGCATATATATATTCTTTTGGTGGGGGGATGTGCTACGGCATTCAGCCTCTAAACTCATAATGGTTACACCCAATCCTACTTCCATAGCAATCTAAAAACATTTCCATGTTCACAAAGAAAGTGAAACTGTTCTAATTTTTTTCAGATAAAAATTGGAGATTTGAGGCCTTCAGCTGTGAAAAGTCGGAGGTCACACTCTGATTAAGTTCTACTGTCATTCTCCAGTAGGCATCTTGTAAAGGCAGTGTGTGGGAAAATAAAACTTCCCAGACTCCTCAGAGCTCCTATAAAATCCCTTCGACCCCCTAAGACACAGAAATGAATACAATACAAAGGGAAAGAATATATAGGACATGAAGACAGGGAATGCATATGATATGAAGATATAACATGAAGATAGGGATGTATAGGACATGAAGATAGTGTATAGAATATGAAGATAGGAACCATTTAGGACATGAAGATAAAGAATATATAGGATATGAAGATAGGGACCGTTTAGGACATGAAGACAGGGAATGTATAGGACATGAAGAAGGGGACTAAACGGGATATGAAGATAGGGACTGTTTAAGACGTAAAGATAGGGAATGCATAGGAGATGAAGATAGGGGCCATTTAGGACATGAAGATAGGGACTGTATAGGATCTGAAGATGGGGATGGCATAGGACCTGAAGATAGGGACCATATGTGACATGAAGGTAGGGAATGTATGAAACATGAAGATAGGGAATGTATGGCATATGACGATAGAAACTGTATCGGATATGAAGATAGGGAATGTACAGACATGAAGACAGGGACTGTATAGGATCTGAAGATAGGAAATATTCACTCTCACTTCCCCTACAAACATGTGACACTTCACTTACCATGAGCATTAGATCTGTAGCCATTTGTGTACATTAAATGCTCTTTTCCAAAAGGATAACAAAAGCTCTCATGTCCTCAAGAGGACCGAATAGTTTCAGCCCCAACTGATTCCCAAGACGCTGGGAAGACCTTCTGTAAGGATGTGCATTTCAAAAGGGGTGAAAACCAGACTTTGAGACATCCCCAGGTCATGAGGGTCTCACATTCTAAAAGGTTAGGATAAGACCCCCGGAACTTTTTCATCCCATGTCAGGGGAGCTACGTTTTTAGTTTTTTCCTTTTTCTTCTTCTTTTTTCCTCTCTCTCTCCTTTTGGGAGGGGAGAGGGGCAGCTGCTCTGTCTCTGTCTACAAAGTGTAGCCCACACCTGCATTCTATTAGTTTTCAGCGTCACCTAAGGGTCAAGGTTTAGGGGCCTAACACAGCAGTGTCACTCTGGCTGTTGCCCCGGTTGTGAATATCAACAAGGAAGTCTTTTATCCTACCCAGGAGTTTTGTATTTCTGCTGTATTCATATGTACAAAGAATGTTAACTGCGAAGTGAGATCACGTCTCAAGCCCTTCACGGTTCCTGACAAAACATTACATCCCAACCTCACCAAGGAGCCACCAATCTAAGTGTCCCCAAGTAGCCACAGCTGTCTGAGGACAAGGGCACCTCCTAGCCCTGGCTAGGTCAGCACTGGCTCTAGAGGCTGGTCCACAGGTGGAGGTGAAAGGCTGGAGGATGGCTCAGTGCACGCACAGCCTCCTCAGCAGCGCCCAGTGCGCCTTTCCTAACCTTATATGGACCAGAGGTGAGGGCAGAGACCACCTGTTAGCATTGTCTTGAGAACATTCTTCTGGTTAAAAGGGTAACTGGTAATTGTGCTTGCTGTTTTAAATTTAGAAAATATAAAAATGTTTCAAGGAGGAAAAAAAAGCTGAACACCCACAATTCCACCATCAAAAAGGTGTTTTCTTCCAGGTTTTTTAAAATACACAATATACACATATGTTTTTAAAATAAAATTAGAAGCACAATTTCACACCCTTTTTTCCCCACCCAATCAACATAGATCATAAATATTTTCACATCACTAACTGCTGCTCAAAAACATGAGCTTCATAAGCTACCTGTCCTGTCTGGATGTGTCATAATTTGTTCAAATGTGTCCCCATTGTTGGATATTTAGGGTGTTTCCAAGTTTTTGCATAACAGAAGCTAATTCAATAAACATCCTTGTACATAAATCTTTGTTCCCATCTCTGGTTTCTTCACATAAGTAGGTTCCAAGAAGCAGAATTACTGGAACAGAGAGCTTGACATTTTTAAGACTTTAAGTATGTAGCACCAAGGTAAATTCCAGAAAGTTTATTTCAATGTAGAATCCCAACTGCAGCCACTGTGGAGTTTCGAGTGCTCAAATCAGTGACCTACACTACCCAGTTATGGAATTCATAGTTCAGTTTTAACCTGTCCTGTCTGTTCTTTAGGAAAACACATTATCAGCCCATTCTATTTCCCCAATTCCATATTTACCTCCCATAATCTGCATAGCACAATTACATTGATTTATCCTTACAAATTCTATGAATGTATTAAATCATTACATGTGTTCTGAAAATATGTACACTTATTATGTATTAATTTAAGACTTTAAAAATAAAATAAAAACAGTACCAAGGAAGGTCAGTGTGGGGGAGAAGGGCCTAAGCGAGCTATTACAGTATTTCTGATACATTTTATCAACTGGGAGTCCATGGTTACCTCCAAAGGCAATTTTGGATTGAGTCTGGGGCCTCACATAGTGGGTATCCATTTTCCCATGCCCAAACAATGCGTCCGCACCAATATAGTTACGCATTCTGCGAAATGCGCCATTAAGCAATTTTGTCATTGTGTGAACATCACAGAGTGTACTTACACAAACCTAGACGGTGTGGCCTCCTATACACCCAGGCTGATGGCATGGCCTGTGGCTCCAAGGCTGCAAACAGGTACTGCAGGTTACTGCACTGAGGACTGTAGGCCAGCTGGAGCACAATGGCAAGTATTTGTATATAGAAAAAGGTACAGTAAAAGTATGATATTATAATCCTCTGGGGCCACAGTCATGTATGTGCTCCATTGTTAACCTAAATGTCATGATACGGCAACATCCCTGTACCCCTAAGGTGACTTCAACTATGTCCAAGTGGCAACTACTCAGGACTTCGTGTATCCTTGCAGTAGAACGTCAGCTGCTGCCTAGCAGTTTTCCCATCCGCCTTTATCATCCCCAGGATACAAGGCTCTAACCCCAGAGTCAGAAGTGGAGGGTCCTCCAGTCTTTCTGCTGGTCCTTGAGTTACCACTAATTGGCTAAGCACCTTCAACTTGCTCCTCCGCCCTCTAAAACTCCTTCAATGACATCTGTGTAAAGACAGAAGAATCCACCTGCCCGATTCTCTCTTCACTCCCTCCCATTCAAGAATCCAGGAGGCACTATTCACCTTATTTTCCTTTTCCATCACCCCATCCCCAGCCCTCACTTTCCAACAGCCTTTCATTCCTACCCTCTCACCCGACACACCCATCATACTAGGTGTTAAGACACTCTCTTATCACCACTGACATTTTTCTCATCTTCTCCAACATAGCTAGCGTAAAAAGGACAAAAAACTCTTTCAAAAATAACATGGTAGATATTACTTGAAATAAAGCAATTTGTATGCAGTTTTTCCTCATCTGAAAGGTCAATCTCATGAAATGGGAAAATCAGTAGGATTCTAAGCTTAGGGGACCAGGACAGTGTATTCTATCTACAGAGTACTTCTTTGGATCTTCCAAAACTCCGACATACATAAGAATAATTAAAACGTATGCTCAATAGGAACAAATTAAAATGTATGCTCATCTCTCCTTTGATCGCATTAGGTATGCGAGTATCAAATGCCTTCAGCAGATAGCAACAGATTGTTAAGTATGCCCAAACGAAATTATCTGTCAAAATTACAAAGCAAGTAGTTAATTCTCAAAAATCTTCATTTAATGAAAACAGGACAGGCTTTTATCACATGAAATCCTAAATTAAGATATTTTGCTGAAATAAATTAGTCTTGCCTTTGGAATAAAAACACTTTGAATCCATCATGACAAAGAACGTCACACACCTTCTGTTTCTCATCCACGTTCTTTGTCAACTCCGCTCTTTCTTGCTTATCAAAAGAGAATATTAAACTGATAAAGGAGCTATAAACCAAAACAGAAACAAAACAAAACCAAGCTCCTAACTCTCTATGGCATCCCTGGACAAAGAGACAAATACACAAAATAAAATAAAGTCTTTATTGCCTCTTCAAAACAGAAAATTCAGCTGGGTGCAGTGGCTCAGGCCAGTGATCCCAGCACTTTGGGAGGCCAAGGCGGGGGGATCACCTGAGGTCAGGAGTTCAAGACCAGCCTGGCCAACATGGCAAAACCCCGTCTCTACTAAAAATACAAAAATTCACCAGGCATGGTGGCAGGCACCTGTAATCCCAGCTATTCAGGAGGCTGAGGCAGGAGAATTGCTTAAACCCGGGAGGCGGAGGCTACAGTGAGCCGAGATTGTGCCATTGCACTCCAGCCTGGGAAACAAGAGCGACTCTGTCTTCAA